>APFE031668803.1:19651-87248 GCA_000404065.3 Pinus taeda
ATCACATAGCATCAATCATCACTTCCGGGGGCTTGCACCCGGTAACCAGGACTTCCCAGGAGGTCACCCATCCCAGAACTCCTCTGGCTCAAGCGCGCTTAACTGTGGAGTTTTTCCCCACAATCAAGCCCACTTAGCTTGCTACCACATTTGCAAAACCTTAGCAAGTATTGTGCCACATAAGAATATTAGTCTTATGATATTTGATATATTTATGTGAATCATTGTTGAAGGTATTCATCTTATATAGTGATCTAGGTGGCTTGAGAAATAGAAGTGGCTCTAACAATCTCAAAAAAATCAAATTCATTGTACTGAAGTGAACTAGAACTAGATAGTAATGATCATCGTCTTGATTCCAATGGTGCAACCGGTACACAAATCTGAGTTCATATGTGAAAGATATAGTCGGTCAAAGTTCTGGTCAAACTAGGCCCACTAGCAGTCACTAACGAGGCAACAATTTGGCAAAGGTCAGTGCAAGGAAATTGTTGGTCATAACGGGAAAATTTATCACCTCTTTAATTTTCCAGTAACACTTAAAAACCACCACTGATATTTTATCCATTATTGTTAATATATATATATATATATATAATTATATATATATAATATAATATATAATATACATATCGGGTGGCATGCCGCTACCTGCGCCACCCTCCAACGACATTGGCTAAATTGTATTATCTGGTTGGTGGACTAGCCCAACTCACCAGTCAACACAGCAACATGTATGGAGGTCGGTAGGGTTTGAACTCGCCTGGCCAAGGTGGGCAACCCCAAGTTTGAACACCACTAAATCTGTTAAAAGAATGTCGTACATTAAAAACCAAATCGCACTAAAAAAATAACGCGACAAAGCTATAATGGGGGGTCCCACATGTTGGACCCTAGGACCTCCCTCAACCGAACACCTTAATACGATGTCGCCAACCAACGGGCCAATGACCCGTCCTTTGTAAAATTTGCTCCTAATCCTACATAAGACCCCTCTCAAATACATTGGGGGACGAGTGGTGGAACTGATAAATGAGAGTCGATTTGCAGGTGGAACCATAAGTGTGCCCAAGAAGGAATTGTGCCTAGGCGGGCACAGATTTCGAGAATTATTCTTAGGGAATCTAAAGATTCCTTATAGCTCTACGGGTTACTTGCCCAAAACAGGTTCAAGTTTATAGTCGTTTGACACGATTTTGCACCACGAATCCAACGGTGACGTCCATTTTTGGAGATGAGATTTTCATTTTCATTCCATGCCTGAAAATGGGGGTATAAGGGTCATTAATGTAAATTTGATTTTAATTTATTTTTGCTACCATTTAATGAAAGAGGCCTCTCCACAGTGAGTAGGGCCTGGAGACATATCCCACACTAAGTGAACTCCATAATCAAATCGTTTTGTGCCTTTGATCTCATGGTTTCTTTTTTATTTCCGCTCCTTTTCACGTGATTAAGTTACTTGGTTACATGCTCTTTTATATGCAATTCTATATTCATCCTTGAAGTAAAAGATCTAGATGAAGTTTGGTATTAGAGTGGATCTTCTTAATGCGAGTTGCATGAGTGAATGCTAACTAGGAACAAGCTCCAAAGCGGAGAAGGAAAACTCAAATCCTTTGATCCCGAAGTGGGGCATGCAACATGAAGACAAAACATGGCAGATGAAGAAGCTTGAATGGGGGAAGAGCAAATTTATCGCAATATATTCTTCACCATGGCAGAGAAAGGTGACAAGTTGTTTGTAGAATATGAGAAGACAATCAAGTCTGAGAAGAAAGAACTAGATGACCATGCCTCAGTAAATCATGAAGGTAGAAGAGGAGAGCCTCCTGAACTACCCTTTCCATCCTCTTGTGGTTATTCTTCTTCTTCCTCTTCTCATCACTCTAACATGCATCATATGAATACATCTAAGAAGGCATTTTTAAGCTAGATGTAAAGTTTCATTTGCCCACATATAATGGAGAATGTAATGTAAAGAAATTAAACAATTGGATTAGACAAATCGAGGTTTGTTTCCAGATTCACGAACAGATCGAGGAGGATGAGGCCAAGATCCAATTATCATCTCTTAATCTGGGTGGAACTACTCTCATATGGTGGGAGAGAAAGTTGCAGAAAGGCAAAAAAAACTTTGGTAATCTCCTTTATTCTTAGTCCAATTTTATTTCTACATTAAAAGATCACTTTTATTCTTTGGGTTATTGACAAAAGGCTTTAATGGAATGGAAATATTTGAGACAAGGAAAGGATCAAAATGTACAAAGCTTCACAGAAGAGTTTAGAAAAAAATTGTTGAATTTGGGTATTTCACTTGATTCACCAGAAACTATAACAAAGTATATTGGTGCTTTACATAGTTACATCAGACATTCTTTTTTATTATTTGAGCATACTATTATTTATGCGGCTAGTGTGATGGCCATTGATCTTGAAAGCAAGGGAAAGAGTGATAAATAAGAGGAATTGAAGAAATCATCTTTCAAACCTTATAATGGAAAATTCAAAGGAAAAGGCAAGGGAAAGGACAAGAAGGCAGCTACAACCAAGAAGGAGGAAGGAGAAAATCCATCTTCAACACATTGCAAGAAGGAAGGCCATGATGATGAACATTGTTGGAAGTTACATCCGGATTTGAAACCAAAGAGATTTGGTGGGAAGAACAAGCAAAAGGCGGCAGAAAACATACAACAGGACCTTGGATCCAATTACAGTGATGAGACATAGATCACAACAGTGGGAATACAAGGTACTCTATCTCTATATGCTAATGAAAATTTTGAATTGCATCTAAGTACAAGTTCTTCAAATGAGTCTCTTGTTAATGAACGAAAGAGGACTGAATTGTTCCACATTAGAGTCGTAATGAAACATACTAAAGTGGAAACCTTGATTGATTCGGGCTCACAAGCAAATTTGATTTCAGAATTCTTGGTTAAAAAGTTAGGGTTAGAAACCAATCCTCATCTAAAACTCTACCCTCTTGGTTGGGTCTGTGGCAAAGCCAAATTACATGTAACCAAGAAGTGTAGAGCGAGAATTGTGATTGCATCCAAACTAGTAGATGAGTTTGATATTGATGTTGTACCTTTGGATATGTATGGTGTTGTATTGGGGATTCCATATTTGTATGAAAGAAAAAGAATTTTATTTCGCCATTAAAAAATGTATCATTTTAGAAAAGATGACATAGAATACATTTTTAGAGATCATCGTGCCAAAATCAGTGCCAATCTTGTAAGTGCAGGTCAGATGAAGAGATTAATAAATTCCAACAAAGGGTGCATTCTCATGATTGTGAGAGAAAAATATGTAGACGCAACTACATCTTTCCAAGGTTGTGATCCCACTCATAAAAAGGAATTTCATGAAATTATTACTAACTATAATGGGATTTTTGAAGAACAAGTGGTTTGCCTCCAAAGCATGAGATCCAACATGACATTCACTTGTAGCAGGATGCTCCTTTACCCAACATTGGTATGTACAGGTTGTCATCCATTGAGATTGAGCAGATAAAGAAGCAGGTACAGGAAATGATGAACTAAGGGGTCACAAGGCCAAGTTCTTCTCCATGCATTTCAACTATTATGTTGGTGCCAAAGAAGGATGGCACATGGAGGATGTACGTGGACTACATAACACTCAATAAAGTAACAATGAAGAATTGATACCCTCTCCCTCACATTGATGATTTATTAGATCAATTGAAAAATGTTGTCTATTTCACAAAATTGGACTTTCACAATGGTTATCATCAGGTCAAGATTGTAGAACAGGATATATGGAAGATTGTATTCAAGACAAAACATGGGTTTTTTGAATGGTTGGTGATTCCATTTGGACTATGCAATTCTTCGGCCACATTCATGAGGGTGATGAATGATATTCTTAGACCTTTTCTTGATGACTTTGTACTTGTGTATCTTGATGATATTCTTGTATTTAGTAGAACATGGGAAGATAATGTGAGTTATGTTAAAAAGCAGTTTGATTTTTTGCAAAAATAAAATTGTTTGTCAAAATGTCTAAGTGTGAATTTGGGAAGACCTCTTTGGTTTACTTGGGTCACATTGTCAGAGGTGGACAATTAAAAATAGGTCCTTCTAAAATTAATGTGATTGTAAAGTGGCCTAAACCCACCAATGTTACAGAATTTTGTAGCTTTTTGGGTGCACTACAATACTGGAGAAGGTTCATTGCCAAATTCTTCATCATTGCATACCCCTTACACACATTGACAAGTGTGAAGCAAACCTTTCAGTGGGTAGGAGAAAAACATAAAGGCTTTGATACACTAAAAGAGAATATTAGTACCGCACTAGTTTTGGCCTTACCCGACCTCCAATAGCCTTTCGAGATCGAGACACATGCTAGTAGGTACGCGATGGGAGTAGTGTTGGTGTAACAGAGGAAGCATGTATGTTACCATTCAAAGACATTCTCCCAATTTGTTGTGAACTATCCCATATATGACAAGGATTTGTATGCCTTGGTTCAAAGTGTTAATAAGTTGAAGCACTATTTGATTGGAAAGGAGACTAGCATTCACACAGATCACCATCCCTTGCATTACCTCTAGTTGCAAACCAAACTTCAACAATCACGTCATTGTAGATGGATGGGATTTCTCCACCAATTTCACTTGGTAATACAAGAAGGGCAGTAACAACAAAGTGGTGGATATCCTTTCTCGCCCTCTTATTTATGCATCTATATTTTTACAAAATGTTTCTTTATATTTTGAAAGTTATGTTGAATAGTATGTTGATGACATGATTTTAAGGATATTTATGCAAGGTTGACTCATGGATCACAGGTGAATAACTACCATTTTCAAGGTAAATTGTTGTACCGCCTATGCAAACTTTGTATTCCCACTAATGAGAGAATACATGTAATCAGAGAGGCACATACTTCTCTTGTGTCAGGTGATTTTGAGGTAGGGAAAAATTTGCGTCATTTACAGAGGTTGTGTTATTGGTGTCACATGAAAAATATTGTGACTTGATATGTAAAGGGACGTGTGTTGTGTTCAGTTAGAAAGCCCACTAATAGAAAATTGGGGCTCTATACACCACTCCATGTTCTGAGTCATCCATGGGAAAGTGTGTCAATGGATTTTGTTGGCAGATTACCTTTGTCTAGGAGAGGTCATGACTATTTGTATTTCATTGTGGATCAATTTAGAAAAATGTGTCTTAATGCCCTGTAAAAAGTAGGTCACTGTAGAGCAGACTACTCATCTCTTATTCCAATTTGTATGGGTCCACTTTGGGCTGCCCACATGCATTGTGTCTGATAGACACTCTCAGTTTCTGAGAGAGTTTTGGATGAGTTTATGGAGAGTTATGGACTCCAAGATGAAGACGAGCATGACATTTCATTCGCAGACTGGTGGATAAACAAAGGTTGTCAACTGCACAATGATACATTTACTCCAAGGCTATTTTGGCAAGCATCCCAAGTTGTGGGACAAGAAACTTCCCTATTTACAACATGCATACAACTAGATAGTGCATTCATCCACTTAGAGCTCACCGTTCGATACATGCTTTGGATATTTCCCAAAGGATCCCTTATAAAAAGTCTTTGAGAGAGATGAATATTCCAGTGGGCAATATGATAGGGACAAGTGTGGAAGTTCATTCAATGAATTCATATGATTCACCAGGAAGTGCAGGAGCATTTGGACAAAATTCAAGCTCAATACAAAGCTCGACATGACAAACACTGAGTTGATCACCAATTCTAGGTTGGAGACAAATTCTGGTTCCACATAAGCAAAGATAGAATGAAAGGGGAAGGAAATACTTTGAGATCAATCTGATATGGCCCATTACCCACATTAGAGAATATTGGAGACAATGCTTTTCTTCTTGATTTGCCAGCATACATGTAGATGTACTTAGTGGTGAACTTTAAAAACTTGAAGCTTTATGAGCCTCCTATGGTCATGCACACCGAAGAGGTTGGATAGGTTCCTACAGTGGATGAATTTACACCTAAATACTTGACAAGCTACTTGAGGATATCATTATTGACAGGAAAATTAGGACTTCATGACTGGGAGACGTGGAGTACCTTCATATTGGTTTCAAGGGAATGCATCCAAACAAGGCGTGATGGATTGGAAAGGAGAAAGTGAGGGAGCGATTCTGTCACTTTTGAATTGATTGATAAATATTTTGGCATCCAAAAATCTCATTAGTGGGGAGGAATGATCTAGGTGGCTATAGAAATAGAAGTGGCTCTAAGAAAACTCAAAAAAATAAAAGTCATCGTATTGAAGTGAAAATAGAACCATATTGTATTTCTTGTCACCCTGATTCCAACGATGCAAACGACACTCAAATATGAGTTCGTATGTGAAAGATATAGTCGATCAAAGTTCTGGTCAAACTAGGCCTAGTGGCAATCACTAACAAGGCAACAATTTGGCAAATGGTTGGTGCATGGAAACCGATGGTCGGAATAGGTGAATTTTTCACCTTTATAATTTGTCCAGTAACTAAATTATATTATGTGGTGGGTGGGCCATTGATCGACAGACCCGCCTAACCCGCTAGTTAACATAAAAACACGTATGAAGGTCAGTGGGGTTCGAACTCACTCGACCTAGGTGGGTTAACCAGCTAATGGGTAGCCCCAAGTTTGAACACTGCCAAAAATTTTAAAACAATGTCGTTCATTAAAAACCGAATCACACCAAAAATATAATGCGACGGAGCTATACTGGGGGGTCCCGTGGATTGGACCCCGGAACCTCCCCCAAACAAACACCTTAATATGACGTTTCCAACCACTGGGCCAGTGACCCATCCTTTGTAAACTCCGCTGCCAATGCTACATAAAGCCCTTCTCAAATGAACTGTAGGAGGAGTGGCGAAACCAACCAGTGGGAGTCTATTTGCGGGTGGAACCATGAGTGCACCTAGGTCAGAACCGTGCCCAAGTGGGCACATATTTCGAGAAATATTCTTAGGGAATCTTGCAATAATATTTTTGCAGGGAATCTAAAGATTCCTTATAGCTCCAGATGTCACTTGTTCAGAAGAGGGTCAATTTTATAGTTGTTTGACACGTTTTCGCGCCACGAATCCAATGGTGATGTACATTCATGTAGCTGGGCTTTTAATTTTTAGTCCATGCCAAAAATTGGAGGTATAAGGGTCATTTATGTAAATTTGATTGTAATTTATTTATGTTTCCATTTAATGAAAGAGGCCTCCCCACATTGAGCAGGGCCTGTAGATGTAGCCCACACTGGGTGAAATCCGTAATCAAATTATTTTGCGCCTTTGATCTCATTGTTTCTTTTTTATTTCCACTTCCTTTCATGTGATTATGTTACTTGGTTACATTCTCTTTTATATGGAATTTTTTACACATCCTTGAAGTAAAAAATCTGGATCATATAAGAGTGCCTTGTTTTCTCAAACATGGTGGAAAAACCTATTTGAAGAGACACTTTTGTTGTTGATTGAAATCTCGAGCCTATATTTCCACTTTTTTGAGATCTACTATTTCCATATGTTTCTATTTTAAGCAACTATTCCATTGTATCCATAACACTACTTTTAGTTAAGGACACCTTTCTTTTTATCTAAAAAAGTTCCCATTTTCTCGACATGTAGCTTTTCTCGTATGATATAAAGGAATACAATTTGAATATGCCCTTAAAAAAATTATAAAATTCATATTTAGTTTTCTATTTTTATTCTCAAGTTTTTATTCTTTCTAATATGTATATGCTTTTCATTATGTGCTTTATGTGATGTGGATAAATTAGAAACAAAGTGAAAACAATTTCCTCTATTGTGTATACTCTTTTCTTCACTCTATGTGATCTTGGTAAACTACAAACAAAGAGAAAAAATGCATTTTTTAGGTACGATCTAGATATATTATTGTTGAGTTCCATTTTTTTTTTCAAATTATTGTTTGTTTTTGGATAATCATGACTTTTTTGGTAAACACACACTTCGAGGTGAAGTTGCAACAACAAAAACAACCCCATCTCCTTCATTAATATTATATATTTTGCATGAGATCATTTGGTTGAAAGAAGGAGGTCTCCACTCAATAAACCTGTGTTATAACACTTTCATTCTTGGAATATTAAATAATGCCTCTATTTTGATTAGATATTGATAAAAACCTCACAATTTTTTTTGAACCCCCTTCTCAATTCACCTTTTCAATGAAAATAATCTCTAGTTTTAATAAATATCCCATATTTTTACTATAATACATAGTTTTTACATCCTTAATACCTAATGAAACCCACTACACTACCCCCATATCTATTTTACTTATAATATATTGTCTCTATTTTTCATGATTTTAAAACCACATTTATGAGTAAACATAATAAGATACTGGCCCACAAGGTGAAGCCTTTGCAGTTTAAAGTTATTTTATTTAGTGAAAAGTTTTGATTTTAAGTCTCTTTTCTTTTCCTTTAAAGTTACTTTTGAAAAAAGATCATGCAAATCTGAGTTATTTCATAACTTTATTGTAAAGTGCATTTTATTTGTATTATAAAATAAAATCGTTATAAAGTAATCTTATTGCATGTGTGTATTAGGCTTTTTATGAAACTCTCATTTATAAAATAACTTCATGTAAAAGTGATTCTCACTTGGTTTATAAAAGTGGACCACTTCCTAAAATAAATTATTTGTAAGAGTATACTTATAGGCAAAGCCTGGTGAGAGAAATAATTTTGTTTGTATCTTGACAGCATCCATAACCACATCAGTCAACTTCTACCCACCATGTTGTTATTTTTTACCATTAATACATTTATTAAAATAGCATTGATTTCACATATAAAGTTAATTTTAAGTGCCATTTTTTTTTTAAAATTATTACATTTTTTGAAATATTTATGTCTAGATAGACTATTTGAGCTTTTGAATCCATATTATTTACATATTTTAATATCACCACGCAAAATGAAATTTTTTCTTACTAGTACCAACTATTTCTCGTGGAAATACCACATGAGGATGTACTAAGAAGTAGAATATTGTACCGAATTATCTTGGAAAAGGAAAAATTTCCCACTGATAAAAAAGATAAATGGCATAATATGAATCATGAAGCACATGGATTAATTAGAATATATATTTCTTATTATTTAGAATTTCATAGTCAAATAATCAATGACCTCAATGAAGCTTTGGAAATGTTGAAAACATATTTGGTGAATCTAATGTGATTATATCTCATCAACTTAAAAATTAGATAATGACTTAAAGTCCTAATAATATTTTTCATTGAATATTAATTATCTAAGATCAAAATACTTAGACTTTTACTTGAAGATTGTGAAGTCATTTGAATGATGATTTTAACATATATGTTATTTTTCTCAAGCTTGGTCTTTCATATTTTTTTATATTTGTAGCTACATTTTATGCCATTAGAGAAGCTCTAGGGATTGCATACAAAAATCACTCTTGAATGTTTTTGTGACTCTAATTAGAGAATGAAACAAACTCTTTCGCATTGGATTGATCAATATTATAGATAAATTTAACAAGGCTTTAGTGGACCAATAGAAATATAAAACAAAGCATCCAAAGAAAAAAACATCCTCACAACATGCAAACCAGGGGGTCGTAAACCCTCTCAGCCAACTTGTACTCCAAATGGTGACAAAGGACCAAAACAAAATAGTAGGAAGATTAATAAATATTACAACTTTTTTGGTAAACATGGTCCTATAGAGTATAATTGTTTTAAAAGGATGGAGGCCTTATAAGAATCAATGAAAAAGTATGCCATCAATCTTGCTTCTTCTGTTTATAAAACTTACTCTCATGAACATCCACCTTTTTCTTTTGGTTTCTCATTCAATGCAACATCTACTTCTTTTATGATGAATGACTTATTGATTCTAGATTATTTTATCACATGGCTAAGGATAAATCCATTATTGTAACACCAAATAAATATTTGTTGATGATGATGGATCTCTTAGTGTTGTAGGGTCTAGAATAGTTAAGGCTGATAACGGTCATTTCAATATTGCATTACGTGTTCCAAGTCTTTCATGAAACATTTTATTAGTATATTAGATCACTCATCCATGTGGAGCTAAAATGATATATTTTATAGAGTTTTTTCCTCTCCGAGTTGTAGTCAAGGGTCCTAAAGATCGTAAGCATGACCTAGCCACTAGAACAGTTAATGATATTAACATGTTGTACAAGTTTTAAAACTCTAAGTCATCATATCTTCCATCAATTTTATTTCTCACAACAATGAACCAACCAAACTTTGGCATGAGTTATTTGGTCGTCTATACTATTGCTCATTGTAGAAAATATATAATCAAAATATGCTAAATAGTCTTCCTCTCATTTATTGCGAAGATGGTGTTTGTGAAAATTTTGTTCTTGCAAACATCACTAGAAAAATTTTCAAAAACATCCCTCTTGGCATGCCTAGACCTATTTACATCTTGTTCATAATGATTTATATTGTTTTCTTTCCTCTCCTTCGTTCTTTAGGTATAAGTACTTTTTAACTTTTAGTGACAACTTCTCCAAACTCACTTGAGTTTATTTCTTAGAAAAATAATAGTTCTTTTTTTACATGTTTTTGGCTTACAAATTACTCGTAGAAAACAAATTAGGAAATCAACCACAAATATTAAGAATAGAT
This sequence comes from Pinus taeda, assembly GCA_000404065.3. Classification (NCBI taxonomy): domain Eukaryota; kingdom Viridiplantae; phylum Streptophyta; class Pinopsida; order Pinales; family Pinaceae; genus Pinus; species Pinus taeda. The sequence continues at coordinate 30,332 of APFE031668803.1, forward strand.
AATGGAGATGAATATGCTAACAACAATTTGAAACTTACTTCACTGCATATGGCATCCAAATAAAATATATTTTTCTATATATACCACAACAAAAGTGGTGTTGTTGATATAAATTATTACACTTTAACGAAAATCGCCATTTGTATGACTAAGTCTTCATTATTGGGGAAAAGAAATCAACTATAAAAATTACATAGTAAATCACACTACTAGAAAGGAATTAAAAAATAAAACACTAAAATAATCATGCACTAGAATCAAACCAAATCAATTCAATGTATTTAGTAGTGTAGCTTGACCCCACATCTTTGATGAGAAAAGGAAATGATTTTGTCCTAAAAGTGAGAAGTGCATTCTTTTTTTGATATCATAAATATGTCAAAAGTTATAGGATTCTTCAACCTAAGTCCAATGAAATAATAATTATGTTAAATTTGATCAAAATTTCTTGGATTATGATCCTAATTTAGTGTTTTTTCCATCTCCAACTTGTGATCCATGTTCGACTATTGTGCCATATTATTGTCCTGTTCTAGTTCTTCAAAAGATGATAGTGAGGATAAAAGTACACTTCCACCTTCTCACCTTCCTCTAGATGAGTTCATTTAACATGAACATGCACCAACACCACAAATTCCTAGATGGGTCTATTCAACACGAGAATAATTAGGTATATTTTTAGTGATCATAAAAATTAGTTTCATACATCATCACAGTTCTAGTGAGCCTCATCTATTTTGGCTCAAGTTTCATGATGCAGAAGCATTTGTAGAATCTTCAAGCAATCCAAATTGTGAAATAATGATAAATGAAGAATATTGTTCCTTAATGGAAAGTTATCATTGGGAACTTATCTCTCTTCCAAAAGGAATAAAACTTTCCATATGTAAATGGATATGTGGAACTAAGTATGGATGAAATGGAAGCGTTGAAATATATAAGGCATGGTTAATTGTTAAAGTATTATCTCAAGTTGAAATAATTGAATACAACAAAATATTTTCCCTTGTCACCAAAATAAATTCCATCCCCTTGTTCTAGCCTTTTCTACCTCACATGGATGGGAGGTTTATTCGATAGATGTTAAATCTTACTTCTTGCATGGTGATCTACATGAATAATTCTACTTGGAATGACCTCCTCGCTATGCTTAGAGTGATTGAAACCTTGTTTTCATCCTTAATAAATCTCTATATGGTCTTAAATAAGTTCCCCAAGCTTGGCATGTTAAAATGGATAGATTTTACTTGACATTGGACTTTATAGATGTCATTTTAACCCCAATGTTTTCACTAAGAAAGTAGAAAGACATCTCATAATCCTTATTCTTTATGTTGATAACTTTATACTCATTGGTAGTGACCATAAAATTTTAATCCATATGAAATCAAGCCTTAAGAAGAAGTTTAAAATGACAAACTTAAGTTATTTGTATTATTTACTTGGTCCCCAAGTACTAAAAAACAAGGAGGGAATTTTTCTTTCCCAATATAAGTATGAAATGATATTCTTCACCACTTTCACATGGAAGATTATAAAACAACCCCTTCTCCTTTCTAGTCTAGAGTCAAAATTGATGCCACCTACACTACAACCAAAGTTGATGCCACTTTGTACAATTAGTTAGTTACTAACCTCTTATATTTGACTCATACCAACTTTGACATTTTCTTTGATATTCGTATTGTTGCTCGATATATTTGATTCCACTTGAAAGTCATTGGAAAGTGGAAAAAAGGATATTTTAGTATATTCAAGGTATAATTTAGTATGGGATAAATTAAATTCAAGGGGAATTCACTTGTTGGTTCATTTCATTGGTTTTCATTGGGTTGATGATTGTGATTATCAGAAGTCTATTGTAAGTTTTTATGTATTAGTTTAGGAATTTCTACTTGGGCTTGTAATATACGGTGGACTATTTCTCTTTCTTTAGTAAAAGTAGAGTATTGAGTAGTGGTTAATGCAAGTCAAGAGTCCTTGTGGTTTTGAAAAATCCTTTTATATTTTGGACTTCTACAATAGAATTTGACCACCCATTGGCATGAAAATTAGATTTCTATCAATATTTCCAATGATCTAGTTCAACATCAGCAAAACCAACAAATTGAGAGACAAATGCATTTTAATTGAAAGTTATTTCATGATCAAGTTATTGAACTAACTTTTTCCCAATAGATGATCAAGTTGTAGAAATTTTCAAAAATTCAATTAGAGAAGTGAATATTTCTAAGCTTTGATATATTTGGGATTTCAATAAGTTGTCATTAAGTGGGGATAGGCACTAATCGCTCCTTCCTTATTCTATTGTCTCACCTTTGTAAATCCTTCAATCCCACCCCAAGTTGTTCTTGAGGGGAGATGTTGGGATATTTAGACACAAAGAATTTATTTTAGACCAATATGGTCTTGGCATGTTTATTTATGATACATTACTTGCATTATAATTCAAATGTCAATAATTGTTCTAGACATAAAGTGATTTGACTTTTCATATTGTTCTTAATACCAGCAACTATTGATCAATGGATTAACATAATTGGTCCATGATATTTATTTAAATAACATGGAGGGTAATCGATGAATGATTAAGAGAAAACCTCTTATGTACAAATTTTCTTTTCATTAATAAAATTTCATCAAGTGTCAACATTGGTTAGGGTTGTTATGATGAATTTTTCCTTATATCTAGGTGAAGAACTCCAGACTTAAGATCTGTACATAAAAATGGTAGACCATTTAATGGTTTCACGTAGACTTAGCCTCTAATATTATTTGATAAATAAGAAAAGAGAGGAGGAGGATGATTGCATACCTTGTCCCTAAAGTCCAATGATATCTATGAGAGATGTTGCTATAGAGGATATTGCTCCATCTCCTAAATATCTTGCTTCCACTGCAATCACCTATATATTGCACATAAGACAAAAAGAGAAACTAGATTATAATCCTAAAAATTATTCATGAGAGATCTATCATAGATTATTCAAGATAAACTAGATCTAATTAAATTCATATTTTCAACAACAAGATTTTCGAGAATCATGAAATATTTATTAGAAAAGAAAGGATTAAATAAAAATATACCTTGAATATAGATATCCATCTTAGTTCTATCAGACTAGGAGGTAACTCCTCAAATGTAATCGTATTATTCATTCAGGTTGTTCATTATTATTTACAATAGGGAGTGACTATTCAGTTCATCTCCCGATGACTTAATTTTCTCTATTATTTATTTATACTAATTACAGTGGTTCACCCAATCCCTATGATTAGGTGTCAACATTCCCCCCCTTAATCTGAAGGGATGTTGGTGAGTCCAAGGATCATTCTGAATCTTTCAAGTTTTTCTATTCCAAGCGCTTTGGTGAAGATGTTTGCAATACGCTCATTAGTGGAACAATGGCGAAGATAGATTGTTTTGGCCTCAACATGATGTCGAATTAGATGATATTTTGTATTGATGTGCTTCGTTCAATCATGGAACTTTGGGTTCTTGGCCAACTTTATTTCCGAGGTATTGTCAATCATGAGTGAAGTCGATTATACTTGTTTTACTTGCAAATATTCCAGAATTTTCCTGAGCCACACAATTTCTTTTGTAGCCTCAGCTGCTGCCACATATTCTGCCTTTGTTGTGGAATCTGCTCGAATTGATTGTTTGCATGATCTCCAAGAGATAGCTCTTGATCCAAGACTCATAGCATAACCCACAGTAGGTACCCAAGTTTCTTTGTCTCCATTGAAATCTAAATCAGAGTATCCACTCAAGTTGAAGTCGCCCACCTGTGTATACTTGATTGCAAAGTCTTGAGTTCCCTTCAAGTACTTTAGAACTCTTTTTGCAGTAGACCAATGTCCTTCACAAGGCTTTTGCATAAAATTGGAGAGGATTCCAACAACAAATGAAATGTCTGGTTTGGTAGTAGTTAGATAGTTGAGACTTCCTACAAGCTGTCTATACTTGTTGCATCCTCAAATTCTTTTCCTTCAATGGATGTGAGCTTTAAGTTTTGTTCCATTAGAGTAGTCAGAGGATTGGATTCATTTATGCCAAACCTGTTCAAAAAATCTACAATGTACTTCTTTTGAGAAAGGAAAATGGACTTCGGATGTTGAGTTACTTCAATACCAAGATAGTAATGAACATATCCCAAATCAGTCATTTCAAAACCTTTCCTCAATTCCTTCTTTATGGATGCAATGTAGCTCTCATTGTTCCCTGTCATCAAAAGATCATCTACAGATACCAAAAGATATACAATTGTTTTACCAAACTTCTTGACAAACAAAGCTGCATCATCAAGATCATAATTTTTGAAATTGAGTTCAAAAGATGATCAGGTAGTTTTTCATACCAGGCACGGTGCTTGTTTGAGGCCATACAAGGATTTCAAAAGTTTGCATACTTTATGTTCATGTCCTTTCACAAAAAATCCTTCAGGCTAGGACATAAAAATATTCTCTTTTAGATCTCCATTCAAGAACGCAATTTTGACATCCATTTGATGGAATTTCCAACCGCTCTGAGCTACTAGGGCAAAGAGTGTCCGGATGGTAGCCCATTTTGTTGTGGGGGCAAAAGTCTCTTCATAATCAACCCCTTCCTTCTATGCAAAACCTTTTTCCACAAGCCCGGCTTTGTGCTTGTTAAGTGAGCCACCAACTTTATACTTGTTCTTGTAGACCCACTTGCAGCCAATTGGTTTGGTTCCCAATGGAGGATCAACCAGCTTCCAAGTGCCATTATTTATCAAGGCATTATACTCCTTTTGCATTGCTTCTTTCCATTCATCATGAGAAGCAGCTTCTTTGAAGGAATTTGGTTCAAAATCTTTAGACAAATTCAATTCACAATCATAAGAAACATCCATATCAATAGGTGAATCATAGTCATTTACATCACCTCCATTTTGCTAGGTTGAATTTCTAGTTCCTATATTTCCAACCTCATCAGGATGAACACTTTCAAGTGTCTTTGTTAGCCACATTGGGGGACCTTTCTGAGATGGTCTAGGATGCTCCGTTGATTGAGTTGGGACTGAATCAAGATTGAGTCTCCCAATTCTATCAGTCACATTACTCAAAGTATCATCCGTTGTTGGAGTTTCATGTGGGGGAGATAGTGCTTCAGAAGAATATTCCATAGGTTGATCTAGTATAGGAATCCCCCCTTCAATATGTGGAATCTAATTATCAAATTCTTGAAATGATTTTGCATTTGTGAATCTATCCAAGCGATCAAGTTGCCACTCAACAACATTGTCAGTTTTGGATGCTTCAAGAAATATTACATCTCTAGATACAACAAAATTTTATTGACTTCATCATAGAGACGGTATGCTTTGCAGGTGTTTCAATACCCCAGGAAGATACACTTATGACTTCTTGCACCAAGTTTGTTTCTATGTGCCTTTGGTATCAAGGCATAACATGTGGAACCAAAGACCCTGAGATGCTTTACTGAGGGAATGTGCCCATACTACATTTCATCAGGAGTCTTGTTTCTAATAGCATTAGATGGACATCTATTCTTTATATATACAGCACATAGAACTGCATCAGCCCAAAACATCATTTTTACATTTTTTAAAAACATCATGGAGTGCACCATATTTAAGATTGTCCTATTCATTCTTTCATCTACTCCATTATGTTGGGGATTATAAGGCACAGTTGTTTGATGTTTGATCCCATGTTGGTGAAGATAGTTTTCAAATTCATTTGAAGTGTATTCTTTTCCATTATCAGTACGAATAGAGCCAATATGAGATTGTGCATCATTTTCAATCCATGTAGGAATGTTCTTGAATGTTTGAAAAGCATCAGATTTTTTCTTCAATAAATTAACCTAACACATTCTAGTGTAGTCATCAATAAATGTCATCATATATTTATTTCCATTTGCAGAAGGAACAAGCATTGGACCACATAAATCTAAATGAATGAGTTCAATTTTTCTATGTGCTCTAGAATGTGAATCATGAAAAGACTGTTTGTTATTCTTTCCTAGAATGCAAGCATCACATTACTTAAGTTTCCTAGGAATTGTAGGCAAACCAATAATGCCATTTTTTTTCAACAAGCAGAAGCTATCATAGTTCAAGTGTCCAAATCTAGCATGTTATAATAAAATTGATGGGAATGTACCTTCTTCATAATGAGAATTGTATGATAAATTTTGTGCACGAGCAGAGGTGCCCTACAACTTGAGAAGCCTTTCTTCTTCTATCCCTGTCATGACAAGTGAGTGGTCTGATGCTTTTTTCACCTCAATATTTCCATCAAACATATGAATGGAGTGTCCTTGCTGGCAGATGTGGACCAAGTACAACAAGTGTCTCCTCAGCTGTGGGAGATATAAAACATGATTCAGAATAAAGTTTGGATGAACAAGAAATTCAAGCCAGATTGTACCAAGCCCTGATGGCTTGAGTATTGATTTGTCTGCAAAGTATACTACTCCATCAACATTGTCATAAAATTATTAAAAAAAAATCTCTTATAAAATTCATGTGGCAAGTTGCTCCTGAATCAAGCAACCAATCATTTTTCCAAGAAGCAAGTGAAGCATTAAATAAGTCTTCATTTACTCCAATATTACAGTGTGCCACAACATAGTGAGTGGATTCAGGTGCTTTACCTTTCTCTTTGTCATTAGTTTTACCTTTGGGTTGGTTTATTTCATGCTCAATTCTGTCCCAAGGCAACTTGCATGTGGATGCATCGTGTGATCCATCTCTTTTGCAACATATGCAGTGCAAATCTGACTTTTCTCCTTGAGAGTGTCTGCCCCCCCACCTCTGAAATTTTTTCATCTTCCTCTTTGATGATCTGAATGCAGAAATTACCAAGATCTTTTCTAGTTCTTGTACAAAATGGAATGCAAGTGTTACTGAAATAGTTATTCAATTATGTGATTTAACTGTTTAGACATGAAATGATTTTAATTATAAATCTATGAATGTTTAGATTTAACTAATTCCACATCAATCACATAATAATAACATAATACCAAAATTTTGTTACAGAGTTCGTCCCTCCTGGACTACGTCTCCGGGTCCACCTCAGAAGTGTGCATCTGTTGTATTCCTTAAGCCAAGAGAAATATTGCTTACAATGAATCATCAGTTGCACTACTGATGTTGCAGATATGGATCATCTCCTGAAAAGGCTACTTGAATACAGATTCTTATCCTTCAACAAGTGAGAAAGGATGAGGATGAATTACACACTATCATTGAAGAAATGAATCTTTATGGACCTTTGACTCTATGGTGGCTGAACAGAATTTGAAAAGTCGAAGTGGATCTCGTCAATCATCAACATACTTCGACACTGAAACTATGCAACTAAGGATGTCCTTTGCTTCTTCAATAACCTGAAAAATAAAAACTCTCCACCAATTATATCTGGGATATTATTAAGAGTGTTCACTTCATCTTGAAGTAGAGAAAACTATCTCCTTTCCTCTCAAGTCACTCTCCTTTCCTTCAATGATCAACATGCCTTTTTAAAGCTTCCAAGTACATTCGAGGTTTTTAAAAATGGATTGGTATGTTTTGATTGATCTTTGGGATATCATTTCTCTCGGTCTTCTCATTATTTGACACTTAGGGTTTAGTTACAAGATTTTTGGCATAAAATTCCTCCTAAAATCATACAAAAACCCACTTTAGCACTATAGGATAAGCACTAACTACTAGCTGTTAGATAACTGAGCAAAGGAGGACAATGCATGTGAACACTTGTTGACTTCTGGTGGTTACGACTTATCCCCAATGGTGGTTCTGGCTACGTTGACTGGTAGTGCCATGTGAGTAGGCTAATTCCCGGCGTTATGGTGAATTTTTGGCAACAATTAAGTTTCAAAGCCTCGTGACTTCGTTGCTCTATTCTCATTACGCAATTACCCCAGGGTTACGGTCTCCGTTGATGGTGCTCTGGCAGTTCCGGCTAACACCTGGCACTAAGGTTTATGCTGATCAAATATCAACTTTATCTCGCGGTCTTCTCCAATATAGTTTACAAAACTCTGCGGCTTTGTTAACCTCCTCGTTGTGTTCACATGTAATAGTCCTTCGTGGGGGTTTCGATACGGTTTATCCTAATCGTAACCTTAACCTGCTACGCCGATGGCTTTGGAACTGGTTCACATTGCCACAGTTCTGACACAGTCAAGTCTGCCTGCGGTTTGGACTGTCTAAGGTTTTAATTGTAATGCTTTACAATGATTTCAAAATAATAGGCCGAGAGGGTTTAGCACCTCAGTTGATGCATTAATACATGATCTTAATGTATTAGGATTGTAGCATAGGGTCCAACTTTATACCCCCTTACATGGTTTCTCACCTTAGCCTAGGTAGATTTGCATTTGACACCTAGGACTAGTTCTTAGGATTTTGATTTAGACCTAGGACCTTAAATCTAGGTTTTTAGTCCTTTTTACCCTAGGATTTCTTATCCTTTAAGGTTTACAAAGTGGACTTTAGACATTTGAAATTCTTAACACCTTTAAGTTATTACAATCATAACTTGTTGTGTTCTTATGTTGCAGGTTGACATGATGACATCTTGCTCTAACGCGATGCTGATGTCGATACTGATGTCAATACCGATGTCGAATTGATGTCGATACTCATGTCGATGCTGATGTCGATACTGATGTTGAACTGATGTTAGACTGATGTCAAACTGATATCGAACATTTAAACTTAAGTCGATGACCATCTTGGTTGAAACACCTGTTTTATTACATTGTTGATAATTACTTATTTCAAAATGACCATCTTGGACATTTGGTAATCTCGATGAAATTTTGAGAATCCAAAATTGGATCATTTGACCACCTCTTCCTCATGAAGAATCTTGAGCAAGATTATTTTCTCTATGTGCAAGGCACACAGCCTCTTTAGAAGACTAAGGAGCTGTCTTCTTCCCAAAAGCTTTCTCTCTTTCAATAATTTCTTTCACAAGGGAGTCAGAGGTAATATCTTTGAGGTTTCCATTTGCTTGCAATGACTCAAGATAATTTGAGTAAGTGGGATAAAGTGTCTTGATAGAAGCTATTAGAGGAATGTCCAATTCAACATTAGTGACTTTGATATCATGCATAATAGATTTTACTTTTGATGCAAGAGCAAGAGGATCATCATTTTGTAATTCAAGGGTGAACAATTTAATCATGAGTTGAACAACTTCAACTACAGAGTGTGAGTCATATAGTTCCTTCAGTTTTTGTAAGGCTTTGAAAGCATTCAAAAATGGTGAAATAGGCAACTCACCTCTTCATTTACTGATGTTGTAGTCAATGCATAAGCCTTGCTATTCTTATTTTCCCAAATGGTGAATTCCTTGTCTGAGGTAGGCTTTTTTGGCTCTTTGTCTCCGTCTCCAACACACACTCCTTTCCACAGCTCATTATAAATGAGAGTGCGTTTGATTTTTCGTGACCATTCAAGATAGTTCTCCTTCTCGGTGAGAACCAGTCCCACAATAGATATCAATGAGTGCATTTGAGAAATGACACAGGAGGTTGACGAAAATGAGGTGGTAGCTTGTAATTCGACTAGTGGTTAACTTTGTAACCAATCAGCCGTGCTTAAATTTGGTTATGTATGTGGATTTTCTCCTTGAGGGTCCCTCTTATCTGACCAATCACTGTTGGTCCCTCATTGACTTCTCCTTTTATCAAGCGCTTCAATCCACGCCATTGATCTCAATTCTCCAGATCCAATGGATATCGCGTCATCCGCTTACCAACTAACCCGAACGATCTCCACCGTCGATGTGACCCGTGCAATTGAGTGGCTGTCATGCAATCTCATAACATAACCAAAAGGAATAAAAAACCTAGTTCATAACCTTATCGAGTCCATTTCTAACATTAACCTGTGGGCACTTTCAGAAGCGATATGCGTCTGATCACTCATTCAACAGACGGTCCAATCACTATGAACCTTAAACTCTTTTTAATAACCACATCGCATCCGAAATTTAAATTAACTCACGTGCATCTTCCGACACGATCACCGTCAGACCTAACCTGTCTAATCAAACGACTATTGCGTCACCCGCTCGCCAACCAGTTTGGCCAATCTCCACCGTCAATCAATCCCGCTTGATTCAATGGCTATCGCGTAATCTCACATGAAATCTTGCACGATGCATAACAAGTCGAGAGAGCATGAGAAAAGAGGTTTTCTCGTGCTACGTGTCAACCCCTCAGGTTAATCGCGTGAAATTTAGGAATACCATTTCCAGGCTTTAGGGTGCACGAGATATCGCTTACCACTTGCTGAATACTACCCATGTGCTTAATTCATATTTTAATAAAGATGCTTAAGAAAAGGTTTAGCGCTTAAACTCAGTATTAATGCTTAACACTAATTAACTGTGATTTATAAATAAAATGTATTAACAGAGAAAAATACCCGATTAGGGTCTAGAATGTGGATACACAATCATAAGATAATTTCGTTCATCGCACCCGTGTTTAACACTATGAAACTAAGAGAGTGATACCTCAACTGCGCTTGTGGAGCAGTTGCCTCACATAACCAGCCGAACACTTACAACAGTTGCTAGAGAGGGGCAACAGTTGTGAGAGAGGAGTTACAAAGCAGAGAGGGAAGCCAAAAATGGATTTGGCTCTGATACTATGTTAGACCAGGAGGTAACTCCTCAAATATAATCGTATTATTCATTTAGGTTGCTCATTATTATATACAATAAGGAGTGAATGTTTAGTTCATCTCCTGATGACTCTTCATTTTCTCTATTATTTATTTATACTAATTACAGTTGTTCACCCAATCCCTATGATTAGGTGTCAACAAGTTTCTTGGTCCAAGATCCTCCTTGGGCGGTAATCAATAATAAGGCTATGTATTGAATCTATGGAGTCTCTATGAGAAAATTTTGTAGCATTTCATTACATAGATCTTTCTACTTCTTGTACCTTAGGAATGGAATCATCATATAGATTTGTTAAGAATATGAAAGAATGAATGTATACACCTATATTCTATTGAGTTTAAAGTCGAATAAAAGCAAGAAAATCTAGAATATTTTGCAAGGTCATTGCTCCTTTATAGTCTATATGTAACAATCATCACTCTTTGTGGGAGGGAAATTAGCATTACATTACTCTCTTCCAAGAGCCAAGGCTCGGTATCTCAACCTCCTAAGTAGGGTAGATCTCTCATTTGATCTAGGAGGGGACAAATAAGGGTGTAATAATGGTCATGCATTGATTTCCTCTAAGAGGGATTTAACCATGTAAAAGTATTGGTGTTATGATATATGACCTGGTTGTGACCTGGTTGTGTGAGTGGTTAGTAAAAGTGTTCATCTCGTATGGAATACCTATTTCTTCAAACATAAATGTGTTGACCATGATCAAAGGAATTGTTCTCTTTATAGGTCACCCTTCCTTTTAAATGATTTTGAAACAAAAATGTTGAAGGAACTGATGAGGATGGTAGATCATAGTTTTGATCTCTTTATACGAGGTTATTAAAAAACCTCGCTTTAACTAGAAATTACACTAAACATCTGCAAATGTATTTAAAGATAAGAAAACAAAAGACCATTTTGAGGAATTCAATGGTTTTTTTTTGTAATTAACAAGGTATTCTTTTGGGAGAACCTATGATGTTGTTCTACATTCAAATATTTTGTGAATGATGCAAGAATATTTTCAATAAGTATTTGTATGAAAAAGGTACGCCTCTTGCAGGTTGACCTACTATGTTGACCACCATGGGGCAAGAGGATGTCATGTCAAACCCTATTTGTTATAACCATTTTTTCCACCTTTTTCAAGTAGAAAAACACAATCCTAACCTTCCCAAGTTTCTATTATGAATGCATCCTTCTTTGCCCTTATTTGTGCTCCTTTACTAGCCCATTGCTCCCACAAGCTTGCAATCTTGTCACATATCACTCCATTTTAGTAGAATATCCTAACACTTCAGTACACAACATGTCCTTAGAATTGGAGTGATGTAGGTAAAACTTCTAGAGTAGTTCATTCCCAAGAAAATTAGCTCGACCCATCTTATCCCTAGTTGGATAAGGGTCAATTATTTGAGAAGCTCCTGAAATTCTCATGGCTCTAAGTGTCAAGATACATCCTCAAGAGTATGAGAAAATCCTATATAATGATACCCTCTAAAGGAGAAAGAATTCATAGAGAGAACTACTCAGTAACGCTATTGAATTTCTTCCAAAACATTCTTCTCTTGCATGTGATATGAGCCCAATATTCCTATAAGTTGATGGAAGAGGAATGCCAGGGATCATAGGGGATTCTATTGGTGAATCAAGGTATAATGTATCTTTTTACTATTATTGTCAATGAATGAAAAGTTCGAATTCCCTTCCACATTTCATGTTCTTATATGTATGAATATCATATGGCTATTATTATAGATTTTGGTGCATAATAAATTGCCTTCTACAAAGGAAAATATCATCTTGTTTGGTGGTGTATGCATGTAGTATATTAGATCAGCAAGCTTGGAGTGAGATCTTCAGATTGAATCAAGGTTTCCAACAAATCTATTGTCTACAAACTACACCAATCACCATATTTTATGATATGAATAATTGTTATTGGATTAGATTTATGGATATTACTTGGATCTTTCACACATTATCGAGTTGATCTTGAGGTGATATCAATTAAGCAACAACTCCTTAGCTTCTAAATGAATTTAAAGCTAATAAAATTGGTGGTTCCATTAGGGAGTCTTTACCTAGTGTTTGAATTTCCCTTCCATGGTATTGATCTATGCTTTATATCTATTTTTGACTCATATATTTTGATTTCAACTTTATATAGGCTTGTTACAAGCTTAATTTTATTTGGTTTCTTTAGATATACATTTTTTCTTCTTTAAAATCTCATCCTTGGGGGGAATTCAATCCGTATTAGTGACTTATAGAGTGATTATGGTTGTTGGTCACTCCTTAGGACTAGTTTTTATAACGATTGGTACTTACTATGTGTGCTTCCCTCGAGTGATGACTCCTCATCAAATCTACTTTAGATCTATTTTGATTTCCCTTTAATTTTGGAGATCTCTTATTTTTGTTATAACCATGCTTTATGATTTCATGGCTGTATGTTTATACTGATTGGTTCTAGCAGGGATTTATTTTTCTATTTCTTTTGTGAGATTATGAACTTGATCTAAGTTGTCTGGTGAGTATTTGTGACCTACTTAATTGCTTCGGTTGTAAATAAGTCCAATTTGTGTGACCTCTTATATCTTGTTTCCTCTTTCAATGGTTTGGATTGTTTCCCATGTAAGTAGTTGTAGGTTTGTGTTTGTTGGCTTCCAACATTGAAATGTAAATGAAAATTTCATTTGAGTGTGATCTTATTACTAGTCCAAGTGTAGTAAGCCATATTTCATGATTTTCATTTGAAAAGCCTTAAAGATTTTGAGTGCTTGTCGGTGCTCTTGATTTAGCATTTTTAAGAGTGTTTATTTTCTTTTGTAAGTTGTATGGTGGATTAGTTAGTTAGCTAAATTTGTGGAGTATCAAAAACATCATTGTGAGTGTTTTTCTTTCTAGTTGGAAATATAAAGAAATTCTTTACCCTTCCTTAGCTAGTTTGCATAAAATTGGAAAGAAAACTGCGTTTGTGATTTAGTCACATCTTGGATTGGTATTTAGTCTATTTACACACCATCTAAGTTAAATTTCATATCCTTGACTAATAAACAACTTAAAATAAAATTTAAATAAAAACAATTAGATGTTTTAGTTATAGCAAACGAATATTAGCCTAGGGTTGTAGATAATTGAAGTAGTATTAGCGTAATACACTATTTAAGGGTACAAAACTAAAACTAGCTTCCTTTATGAGTATAAATCCATTTTCACATTAGATACTTGTCGAAAATATTATCTCACAAAAGATCTAAGCATGTCGTCACATTAGGAACCTATGGAGTGACATTCCCACTGTCAGAATACTAGCATTCATTGAATTGTGCATGTTAGAAAGTGATTTACTTGAGATCACTTTGAAAAATATCTTGAGATATTTTAGGCTTACTTACCTTGCCTATGCATATGGTTTTGATCACATGTTTTCCATCAATTTTTTGGTTATGAGGTGATGACCATAGTGGCATATCTTCTAGGGATCTTACTTAGGTAATTGTGGGTGGGAAGTCCCTGCAGTACTTGAGGAAGATGTCAGTTACCATATCGGTGCTCCTAGAGGGTGATTCTCAACCCCAATGAGGACATTTGCATTGGTCAAGGCTGCTATAGAGAAGTTGGGGCAACTTCTTCTCTAGTCTTTAATCAATCCATGGTCCTTGGGGATTTCATCACTTCAAGTGTCTTAACTTTTAGGAGGTTCATTTGTAGTCAATTTTCTTGTTTGATCTCTTAGGGATTTTATGGCACATTTTTTTTGTCCAAGTTTAGTTAGCCATTGCAGTGTCTAAAATTAATTAATTAAATAAAAATATATTCACCATGGCTAACCAAAATATCTATCATTATAGAGTATTTTTAAACCTTTATTTTATAGGGGAGGGTCCACCACCACCATAGAGACATAGGATAACTCCAATATTGAAAGGATTAGACAAATCTGAGTTGGGAGGGATAGCCCTAGTTATGGGGGGAATACTAGGACACTCGTGAATTTGTAGACAAATTTCCACCACCACACCTCAATCCACCTTTAGCTAACCCTCTCATCCTCATGCTTATATAGTTGAGTCGCTATTCTACAAATCCTTTTTCCTTGTTCTCTCATAAAATTTATAGTGAGAGTGGTGGTTATACCATGGGGGAAATGAACCAATCATCACCATCCATGTCGAAGTGTCTTTAGTAATGCCTTTGTTACCACCAATTAATGTGATAGGGCCCACGCCTTCAATTTTAACAACACATATATCCCTTGTTTATGGAATCCCACTAGTTTCTATTGCAACTGTGACAAGTTTTCCAAGTTTGTATGTGTCCCTACCTCCTTTAAGATTTATGTTTTCAATGGGGGCAAGCCCAATCCAACCAATCGGAGTTAGCCAGTTTCCACATAGTTCATCTATCCTTGCAGTCATGATATATAGTATGGTTCAATTATATTTGAGGAACTTGCTTGGGGGATCTATGTTTGTCCCTAGCCAATATCGGGGAAATATTATTTCTAGAGGAAACCTTAATATATTAGGTAGCTATTTATTCAAATTAATGCCATTACTTAGAGGTTTTCAATCCCTTAGAGGGACTACTTTAGCTGGGGAAAGTATAACCACTAGTGCCACTATACCCACGAGTTTTCACGATGATTCTTTTGCATCGATAGGTATTCCTTCTAGTGTCAGGTATAATCCCACTTTGAACCATGCATTTGGGAATTCGTTTGTCTTTGGGGGTAATCCTCGTGGAAACAATAATATTTTCATCATGACAACTGGTCCAATTGCTTAGTATGTTGGGTCTAGTCACCCCTTTGGTCAACCTTCATCTTTTTTAAATGATGTTATCAGGGGGTTGAAAGGTCTATTTGGGGGTTCTCCTTTACCTTAAGACCTATTCAATTGAAAGCCAAATTCCTTTTATAATATATCTTGACTTTCCCATTTTGGATAAGTTAATCAATGACCCCATATGCCATGATCCTAGGTGGTCTCCAATTCTTGCAAAATTACCATATGATATTACCAAGATCGAAGGGAATCTTGAAGAGAACCTAACCACATATATCATCACTTGTTATCTATGGTGTTATTCAAATTCCTTGGTGGCTAATTCTATGAGGTTGTGACTCTTCTAAAGAAACCTCTTTAAGCGTCATGATAAGCCCATCCCAATAAGGGTGGAGGCATAAATGAGTGTCATTGAAAGTTCAAATTCCTTTGAAATATTTTTTAGGGGATCATTTAACTCATGAGTGCTTAAGGATGGATGAGATTCATCACATGCTTGTGCAATTGGATATACTCAATAGCCAAAAGATTTGACATATATGTTCCCCTACCAACCATAAAAAAAGGTTGCACAACCTCCTCCATCTCTACTTGGGGGAATGGGTGGCTGGAAATTTCTCATAATATCAACACTTATTCTTGTGTAACTAGAAAGTCATCTTGTCTATGAGAGCCAAGTCTTCTGAGACTCCAGATTAAAGGCCTACCTCTAAAGGACTTGTCATCCCCACTATGCATAATGGACCTCTCATGCAAGATAAGCCTTTGGAACCAATGTTTCACCCAACTAAGGGTGTCCTCTAAAACTAGACACACAACCAAGTGTGACAGTTTCCCAACACTACAATATTTTTAAGAATTTATTCGAAGAACCCTATGCCATGTCTTCCTTGGAGGTTCTGCAAAGTTTTCATGTGTAATGCATATCCTTTTTTACTAATATCATAGGGGCTTCTCCATATAATTAAAATTTGATAACATTTTACATTCATGCTAGTCCATTTTTATTATTCCATCAAACAATGCTTTAGATCTTAGTACGCATCTATAGTTAAGATGTGTGTTGCACTCTTGTGGACACAAGATCTCCCACCTACTCTATGGCCTCATCACGCTAGAATTATTTTTGTTCTTCATCTCTTGTTAAGTCAAATATGATGCACCAAACCTGCTATGGTCATAAATTTCTACCTCAAGGCATTTTTCCAGTATTTTTGATCGAGCTAGTAGAAAAACCATTGTTGTGGACATAGAAGTTGTTGATGACCCACTAGTCTATAATATACTCCTTGGCCATACTTGTTTCTATGCCATGACTTCTATCGTGTCATGAATATTTTTTGTTCTTCACATTCCCCATAAAGGAAATATCCTTACTATTGATCAACTTGATTATTGTATGTTGATGATGAAGTTTACTAATATTTGCACTACTTTTTCATTTAATGGAGATAACCCTCTAGCTTTTGAGAGTGTCGGTGTTGCATTGTTTGAAAAACGTTTCATTCATTAATGTGTTTCCTATACCCCCATGTAATGTTCCTTTTTCTTCTTCTTTTTTTATCCCATTCATATGATCTCTTACATCACCATAGGATCCCATTAGTCACCTAACCCTTGGGTGGTGCTTCTTCTTCAAAGGAAGATCTTCATAGTGATACAATGACTCTAATTCAAACTTATATTTGTTACCAAACAATCTAGTCGACCTATGATACTTGTGAGTTAGGTGAAGCGTGTACTAAGGAACTCAATGAATATATATGTCCCATATTGGCTCTTAACCATCCACTTTATCAGGAGTTCCTCAACAATAATATTCCTAATAATGAAGAAATTATGGATATCATGTCGATTTGTAATCATCCTTGGAGAGACTTGCATCATCATTCATTTTTCCTTACTAAAGTGGATAAGTTGGATGAGTCACCTAAAATCATGGCTTCCTATAGCCATGTTGAGTGCTCCCAATCACCCATCATGTTGCATGACGTATTCTGAGAGGGTAACTAGATGGACATATAAAAAACTATCTCCATCAAACTTTCTATGAGACTACATGTCATGGAAGATATCATGATTGGTGTGGATTGTACTCCTTGAGAAATGGAAATTTACACCTCTCTTTTATGGATGATTTCTTCTTGCTATAATTATATATAAATCATATTAGAAGATCAACACAAGACTACTTCTATTTGTTGATGGGGAACATTTGCTTATCATAAGTTACATTTTGGTCTTAGAAATGTTGGTCTTACTTTCCTATGGGCTATGTCCTACACTTTTCACAACATCAAAGACATCATTGAGGTTTATTTGGGTGACCTTACTACTTTATCTCTCCAGCATGAGTTTCACCCAACCCATATTAGTGACGTCTTTCTATGATGTTGATATTATAAGATGCATTTGAACCCACACAAGTGTCATTTTTGGGGTGTCTGGGAGGTTACAAGGCTTCATCGTGTCTAAGCAGGGGTTCAAATTTGATCCTTCAAAGGTCGAGTATTTAATAATTTTCTTCCTCTACATCTTGTTTGATAGCTTCAAGCATTGTAAGTGGAGTCTAACTTCTTGCATAGATTTATTTACAACTATGCCAAGATGACGCAATATTTTATGCATCTATTGAAGAAGGGTGTACCTTTCATATGGGATGACCAGGTTCAAAGATATTTTGACACTTTGAAACAAGCTTATTGTATACCCCATTGTTGAGCCCTCTTACTTTTAAACAAGAATTTTATTTCTATCTCATGGCCTCTAAATCGGCCATTGGTATGGTTCCTATCCAATAAGATGAGATATGAAATGAACACATATTGATTATCTTAGTAAATGCCTTATTGATCCTAAGCCTTAATAATCCCATGTTAAGAAGTTGAATTTTATAGATATTTGTGATAGCCAATGGTTACAACATGTTGTAGCTGCTACAACCCCCTCCAAAAATTTTCCCTCATTCAAATTTTGGAGCCACTTAATCATCATGTGAAATGTAATTTTGGGCCATTAAATTCATCCTTGGTCTTATTTTTATAAGTGTTCAAGTCTTCTTCTTGAAATTTGAAGTGTCGTCTTCCAAGAATTCATAAGTCTAAGTGTCATTCTCTTCACATGCACAATTTACAAGATATTCTAAGTGCACTTCACAGTGACAGTGTTGCACACTCTTTGTCAATAGTGTTTTCACACTCCTAAATGGAAGTCATTTGCTAGTCCTTGCAAGCAGTGATTGCATAGTTACCAGTGACTGTGATTGTGCAGTCCCAAGTGACAGTGTAAATGCATCATCTATAGATAGTCACCACACACTCCTAACTGACATTCAATGTGCACTTCTTGTTGAAAGTCAGAGCACACTTCTTCAAGTGAGTACTGTCACACTTCTTAGTGGTATTCAACTCACTCTTGTCTCCTATTTTCCGAACGTCCATTGAGTTCACTCACAAATCTTGACCCTAACTGCATGCATATTCGCCCTATATAAAGAGTCCAATCTAGAGATCATTTCACAATTATATTTTACTCTACACATTTTTATATAACAAGGAGCATGTCTCACTCTTGGTTGCAAATGCACCATCTTCCGGGCGAGTTTCTCAACTGTCACATTTTCTTGCTTTTCCTTTCGCATGTGTCATTTTTTCTTACTCTTTCTTTTGCAAGTGTCACCTTTCATTGCCTTCATTATTTCATGTGTTACTTTTTATCTTGCATTTATTTCTTTTGTTTTCTTTCTCATATATTTCTAAAAACACATTGGCACATCTTCTATAGTTATCTCCATCACACTTTCTTACACTAATCAATACACTCTATCAAAAGAATGTGCATTGGACATACTCCCATGGAAAACCACATCTCTTGATTGTAGTCG
Source organism: Pinus taeda (assembly GCA_000404065.3). Classification (NCBI taxonomy): domain Eukaryota; kingdom Viridiplantae; phylum Streptophyta; class Pinopsida; order Pinales; family Pinaceae; genus Pinus; species Pinus taeda. Next base: position 49,688 of record APFE031668803.1, read on the forward strand.
ACACTTGTGTCGTAAAGACTTGGATCCTAATTGTTGCACTTGGATTTAAGTGTCATTTTATTGTCGCTTGAATGAATACATGTGATCTATAAAATAGTGTGGATATTCCACTGGATAATTCGTCACAACATATTTGTTAATATTATATTAAAAATTATGTATTTCTACACTATGACAGATTTATTAAACCTTTATATCTATAAATTAAACTATAATTTGTGCATTCATGTGAATGGAAATAATGTAGAAAAGTAGATAAGAAAAAAATAAGCTCACACACACATAAGACATAAGATATGCGCTTGGGAAATCCTTTCGAGAGAAATCCTAGTTGGAAGGTGAGGTCGTTTCTTTCTCTTCCTTTGTTTGGAAAATAAGGTTGCATGTACAAAGAAGTACTGATTGTGGCTCGCGGGCTGGTATAATGCACAAATCCTCTCTGTGTTCTCTACCTCCTATCTCTCTTGGCTACCATTGCTCATTTATGGAACAAAATACTCTCGAAAGAATGGAATGCCTCTTCCTGCTAGTGCTTGGTAATAACAAATCAAGATAGTCTGCTATATTCTTTTACATCAAAACATTTTGCTAGACCCTTTTCCATGAATAATTGGGGCTGACACGACATATTTTTGAACCATGGTGGTCAAAATAGGAAGGTCAATTTATGAGTGGCATAACTTTTACATACATACTCCAATTGATGTGCTTCTTGCGTCATTGGAAATATATCTGAGTGTAGAATATAATGAAAAGGTTTGATGCTAAAAAAGAAATTTTTTATTCCTGAGAAATTTTTTTTGATGCCTCAAAACACTCTTGGAAGGTTTTAGACCCATTTTGGCAAACTAGGTCTCGCCGGTAAAAGCACTCCAATAAGCTGATTCCTCCACTTTTTCCACTATGAATGAATTGAGATGAATGAAAAATAATATAATGACCCAATTTGGATCGAAATTTTGGATTTGGGTATTATGTATATTTTTGTCATGTTCTTTATTGTGTATGGGTGTGTGATCATCTCCAAGACCTATTTGAATGCTCTTACTTTCTCTCTTTTGTTCTATCGATCTAACACTTAGTCAATTTTGGAGTTATTGATTTTCCTCACATCATGCACAAGTTATGAACACCTTTGACCTTCATCCAAGCTATGAGTGCATTGTGAACTCCCAAGCCTTAGTTATGATCCTCTTTTTTTTTACACTTTCCCTTTGTGCCCATTTTGAGGACAACTCTCTTCTCATTATGCATTGTGCATCTCTAGATCATAGTTTCTCAACCCCTTATTCTTACACTTTCCCACTACGTAAAGCCTTGATCATCCTTGAATTGTGTTTTGAATTGTGCACTCCTAGTGGATAGTAAGGCTTGCTTTATCCCCTTGCAGTGGAATCCTTCTCAAGAACAAGAAGCTCCTTCTTTATCATTCCACATTGCACATCCTCAGTGAGAAATCTTGTCACCTTGTCTCCTCAACTTGCCCTTTGTGCAAAACCTTCATGAGCCTTCCCTTCATTGCACATTGTAAAATCCCAATGGAAAATAGGCTCACCACTTGGCCCCTCAAATGAAAACCTATGTAATACCTAAATCCTCTCTCTTAGTCATTGCATACTATCCCATCACAGTTAGCATATTACATGTGCATAAGATAGAATAGGTTATTTTGGGACTGATATTGTCTTGTCATGAGTTTACAAGTGCTATCATATTAACATGGAAAATAATTTTCAATGAAGTGATCAAGAAGGGGTTTCAAAAGGACACTTGTGGAGATAAGACACAAAGTTGTTATCATGCAGGAGTAAAGGAACCTTAGACTGCGATAGATAGATGACAACTCATGTTGACTTAGCAGGTTCTAACACTACATACATATCCTTTGGAGGGTGAATTTGAAGTACATTTCAGATTTATTATGAAGTGTTGTAGACAAAACAACAAAGAAAGAACTGTGCACTGAAGTATTACAATGAAATCTCATGTTACAGTCGCTAAATTGTAACTTCTCAAATGTGAACACAAGAGTCTATCTTGTTCCATGCATTTTGTCACAATTGGTGGAAAATAATTTTTTAATTTCCAAAAATAAGAAAATGTAAAATTGTGTGGAACCCCAAGGGTTACACATGGAATGTGAAGAGTTAATAGGAATTCCAAGAGTCATGTAAGAGCTCAAAGGTCATGTAGAATCTCAAAAGTCATATGGGAGCTCAAGATTCATGAGGAAAGTCAAGAGTCATATGGGAGGTGAAAGGTCACTTCATTTATTATAAATAAACCATCATAACTTAATAAAATGAATTTTAACCTTGGATTCTCTAGCTTAGCATAGGAGAGAAGATCATTCTTTGGAAGAGAAAGTGATGGATTAATGTTCCACTGTTGGGGCTACTGATTCATCATTGTAATCACGTATCTTGGAACATTCACTTAATATTTGAAGCCCTTAGAGCTGGCACACTTTCGTGCATGTATCATCGATGTTTTAAGAATATTCTTTTAATGTTTACGACATATATTTTTGTTCATTGTACTAAAGAAAAATGAACTATTTCATTGTCTTTGGTATACATTTTGTTGAATGTGTGTTATTACTTTGTTTCATGATCATTATTAATTTGTGAACTATTTTGCAGACTAACTAACGATTCTTTTGTGCTCTCATGTCTCTTTACTAGAATGGTATTATTGCCTTTCTCTTAAAGGCTCACTTGTTTTACTTTGTTGGTGGAAGAACCTTGTATACATTGAAATTATATGTTTCATAGGGCTAACTTACTTGCTTATCTGAAACTATGTGTATGATCTCTTATGTTGTATATTGCAGCCAAGACAAATATTTAAGATTATGGTAGTCGGGCCCATTTTTCGGATGGGGCTCTTGTCCCAAATGGTGTGAGATCTAATGGGACTCCATACATAAGAGATCCCCTAATGTTTGTGGAATCCAACACCGCCAACATATTTGGTGCTAGAAAAAGGGTGAGATGAAAAGATGAGCTCGTTGAGTCTATTTTGAATATTTCATATTGAATGGCTCATTCCCAAATCATAATCCTGAAATTCGTTTCTAATAGATAAATTCTTACAATCCCTATGGAACTTATTCATAACTTATTTCAATTAAATTTTTATGGTGAGGATGAAACATGCATACCTGAACATACACTTCAATTTCTCAAGTTTTGTGATTTTCATGAGGTAAATTGTGAAGATATTGCTTGTAAATTATTCATCCTCACCCTTGGAGGTCATATCAAACAATAGTGTACATTACCAACAACTTCTATTCATTCAATTGAACAACTTATTAAGAAGATTTGTGAATATTTTGATAGGTATGATTATCAAGACATATATAAAAGGATCAATCAACTTAGAATGAAACTTGATGAATCATTGGGAAATTTTTTTGATATATTTATTTGCCTTTACTATGAATTTTCTAAAGAAGATGTGGATTAGGATTTTATGGGTGAAAAGTTTTAGTATTTGGTTCAAATATCTTTGAATCATTTTGAATCAAAATTCCCTATTAATAATGTGTCATCTTATAATGATAGCAATCTCCAAATTACAAATCAAATGAATCATATCCCAAAGTTCATTTTTCCAACTTTTCTTGGTGACGAGGCACCTCAAATCCTAGAGGAGGAGCCTTGTCCTCTTTTGTCCCTTTTCATCCTCATTTTTTATTACCAAACAAGATAGTCCCTGATGCCGTTGTTGAAGTTGGGAAATCCAAAAATCAAGTTCCCGATTTGTTTCTTCCACCTTCACCTACTTTTAATGATCAAGATCTTATCTAGAAAAGCTTTCAATTTTTTGACACATTCATAGAGCTTAATGTGAAGGTTTCCAAAGATGACACTAATGTGCATGATATTTATTCTTGAATTTGATTTGATTGAAATCATTTCCTTTTCAAGGGATACCTTTCTACATTTATCAGTTACATCTCATCGCTCTTTTCACCTTCATTCGCATGATCAAAGCACTTCACCAACAATTTCTTGGGATATTATCAATTTTCAATTTTCTAGTTCAAATGGTAATCAAGCACAAGGTGGTCACATATCATAAGTAAAGGAGAAAAATGATGAAGAAACATTCTATATTTCTTCTCTTTTTCAAATTCCTCTATTTCCATATGACGCTTCCACATCCTAATTGATCAATAATCTTGTGATCTTGGTGTTCATTCAAGTGAAATTTGAGACCTTCATCAAAATGAAGGATTAGGAAACCATCACCATGATGACAATGACTCCACTAATATGGTGATGAGTGCAAAAATAAATCCATTAATTTCTTGATTTGTCAAATAGATTTGGATATATATGGTTTTGATCTAGAATTTGATATGATCATTGAATAATTTCTTACCAAAATTTCTTCTTCTCACCCTCCTTTATCCCTTGATGCATGTAATTAAACAACTAATGGAAACAATGTGCCATTCTCTTCAAATCGATGATCTGATGAGCCAAATTTCAAGTCGATACAAGGTGATGAAGTTGTGTGTGATGAAGAAGAAAGTAACTCAGTTCTTGAGCATTTATTGTGTAATTTGTTTGATGATGATGAAATTATCGACGAAACTATTTCTTTTAGTAGTTTCCATTTGAGTAACAATGTTCTTTTGGAGATAACTACTGATTTCCATCCTCACATAGATGTTGACCTAACCATTCCTTTTAACTTTAATCATCTAATATTTGCATGTTCAAGAATTTCTCAGGGATTTGAGGCACTTCAGCTTTCTCTAATGGTTATTTTAGGTTCTCACAATCCTAATGAGGTCCCTGAAGTAGGTCAGATTATGATTCTCGTACATGATTCTTTCCTCACTATTGTTTAATTAGATATAAGCACATTCCTAAGGCATTTTTAGTGTTTTCAAGTTAATCTTCTTAATCCTTAAGATAGAGCTAATGATTCTTGCAATTCCCTTGTATTGAAATCGGGTTTGGAATGCATATCCCTCAAAAATGTACATAGCATTTATAAAATCTCTCAAATCAACACATATTTATCTTTGGATGATAGAGGATATCATGTGCTAACTGATATATCTTGTCCACATACTAGATCTTGTCCATATAAGTTGAGATCCCTCTTCCACCCTTGGTTAAATAAACATCGATAAAATGATAATAGGCATAAAGTAATAAAATAAATAAAGGTTGAAAGAAGAGAAATGCTTCTTGCACAAAGAGGTGAAGTAAGGAACTTTATCGGGGTACTAAAAATGCTCGATGGTAGGGGAGTAGTGATTCCCTAAATCGACTCCGTTTGGGTACTAAATAGGTCTGCTGGAAATGAAGAAACACCAAAGATGACATTAAAACTCTAACTATATTAAACTCCCAACACTCATAATCCTACTCCCTAATCAAAACAATTGAAGTTTGACTAATTTTGTTAAGAGTGTTAATTCAATAAGACGCACATGAGATTCTACATCTAAAACTCGGCTAAGTAAGGAAGCTGGGGTAATCTATAAGATGAGACAATACTTCTTGAAGGCTATACCTTGTACTTAAAATTATACCTAAATAGAGAAGCTAGCATTCTCCTAGTGTGTCGTCACGTGTTGTACTTGTAGCTTAGACAACCCCCTCCAAAATTTTGCCCTCATTCAAATTTTGAAGCCACTTAATCATCATGCAAACTACTGTTTTGGGTCATTAAAGTGATTCTTTGTCTTATTTTTCTAAGTGTTAAAGTATTATTCTAAAAGTCCTAAGTTTCGTCTTCTAGGCATTCATGAGTCTAAGTGTTGTTCTCTTCACATGCGCACTTTATAATATAAGCTATGTGTAGGTCTTAGTGATAGTGTTGTGCACTCTTTGTCAATAATGATTACACACTCTTTTCCAAGAGTTAGTACTCACTCTTAATTGATAGTTATTGCACAATCCTTGCTAGTAGTGATTTTTTAGTTTCTAATGACACTGATTGTGCAGTCCCTAGTGACAGTGTAAAGGCATCCTCTATAGACAGTCACCATGCACTCCTAAATGATAGTTAGTGCAAACTTCCTGTTGACAGTGAGAGAACACTTCTTCAAGTAAGTATTGTCACACTTATTAATGGAATTCAAATCTCTCTTGACTCACAATTTGCTGACGTGCACTAGTGCACTCACAAACTATGACCCTAATTGCATGTTTTCTCTCGCTATATCAAGAGTCTAGTTCGTAGCTCATTTCACATTTATCTCTTGCTTTGTGCACTTTTGGAGAAAAAGGAGCACCCATCACTTGGTTTAAAATACACCATATTTCAGGTGAGTTTCTCAATTGGCGCTTTTGCTTTCGCCTGTCTCTCTTTTGCTTTAGCATATCTAATTTTTTCTTACTCTTTCTTTTTCAAGTTTTTCTTTCTCTTGCTTTCAATCTTTCATGTGTCACTTTTTCTCTTACATTTGTTGCTTTTTCTTTCTTTCTCATATCTTGTTAAAAGAACATTGAAACATCTCCTAGAGGCATATCTGGCAAGCTTTCTTACATTAATCAAGCCACTCTATCAAGATATCATGCATTGGGAACACTCCCATGGGGTAGTGCATCTTTTGATTGTAGTTGACACTTATGTCGTAAAGGCTTGCATCCTAAGTATTACACTTGGATATAAGTTTCATTTATTGTTTCTTCAATGAATGCATGTTGGTTTTGGGTACTCTACATATTCTTGTCATGTGCTTGATTATGTATGAGTGTGTGATCATGTCCAAGACCTATTTGAATGCTCTTACTTTCTCTCTCTCTCGTCCTACTAATTTAGCGCTTGGTCAATTTTGAAGTTCTTTTGTTATGCTCTTGACCTTCGAGAAGATACCAGAATACCAAATATGCAAAGAAATATACCCAGAACACAAAACAATAAGAAATAATAGCATGTATTTTATTATTTAGAAAGGAAAGCAATGTTCACTTGCCTCTTCGAGGGGGAAACCTCCAATAAAGCTGGACTCAACTACAAAATAAGACACAACTCTCCTCAAGGGGAGTCTCTATCCTTTATATAGAATTCATACATGCAATACCATGGGTTAGTACCATGGTTCTTATTAATACCATCTATCTAATACCATGGCCCATTTTCAACTAACTGTGGTCCCTTCTTTAAATGTGGGTCAACCACTTACAATTATTAATATGGGCTTTATTGACTCTTTAACTACTATAACTATGAATCGACGCAATTACATAAATAAGGGGGTTAGGGTTAGACCCTAACATGCCCTCCCCCCATAAAATTAGCCTTGTCCTCAAGACTGAAGCTGTGGAAACTGCTGAAGAATAGTGGCTAGTTCCCAAGTCGCATCTTCTAGAGAGGTGTCTTTCCACTTGACGAGGAATTCCTTGATCATGCAGCTGCGCAGGTGATGTTCTCGTGTGTCAAGAACCTGTTTAGGTTGGAGCTAGATTGAACCTTCTTCGTCCAATTCCAATAGACTAGTTTGAATTCTACAATGGTTTCCAACAACTTTCTTGAGGCATGAGACATGGAAGACATGATGGATTTTTGTAGTGGGTGGCAAGGCTAGCTTGTAGGCTACTTCTTCGAAGTGCGGAAGTATTTTATATGATCTATAGAATTTTGGAGATAATTTTTTACAACCCTTGTCTTTGAGTGATGTTTGCTTATATGGTTGCAGCCTCAAGAATACCTGATCCCCTTCTTGAAATTTGCGCTCTGAACGATGTTGTTCTACCTGTTGCTTCATGTGATTTTTAGCTTGATGGAGGTTCTCTTTAAGGTGGGCTAGCATGGTTGCAAGGTTCTGTAGGGGTTGATCCACTGCTTGTACCTTTGAGCATCCATGGATATAAGAAGTAGGTGAAGGAGGGAGTTGACCATAAACTACTTCATATGGAGTCATTTTGGTGGTGGCATGATAGTTAGTATTATACCACCATTTGGCTAGAGGTAGTCACTGTACCCATAGATGTTGCTTTTCAGAAGTGAAACACTTGAGGTAGGTCTCTAGACATTTGTTGACTACTTCAGTTTGACCATTAGTTTGGGGATGATAAGAAGTATTGAGTTGTATTTGGGTACCTTGTAGCTTGAAGAGTTCCTGCCAAAAGATGTTGGTGAAGATTGGGTCACATCGGACACAATGGAAGTGGGCATGCCATGCAATTTGAAGATCTAGTCCATGAAAGATTGAGCCACCAAAGCTGGTGTAAAAGGGTGGGGTAGGGCACAAAAATGAGCATAGTTAGAAATTTTTTCCACAACCACCATGATGACTGACTTGTTTCCTGACTTCGGAAGGACCGTAATGAAATCCATAGAAACCTCCATCCAGATTGAGGCAGGGATGGGCAATGGATGTAATGTGCCTGGGGATTTGACTTCTTCTCCTTTGTGGCGTTGACACACATCACACTCAGCTACAAAAGTAAGAATGTCCTTTTTCATGCCTGTACAAAAGAATGAACGTTGAGTGCGAGCATAAGTCTTCTGAAATCCTGAATGGCCTGCAGTGGGAGATGAGTGCAACTCTACCAAAATGCGACTTTTGAGGGTGGATGATGGAAATATCACTATGATCCAAATTGGATCCTCAAACAATTCCATGATTGTTAAGAATGAATGATAGACTTCAAGAAATCTTATAACTATAAGAAATAACCTTTGAATAATGGTAATTTGCAACTGTCATGGAATAACGAGGACCTTCGGTCAAAGCGCATTGACCTTTGGCCCATGGAGACTGCGCATGGTGCAAAAATGGCAATTGGGAAGCTTCGATATAGAAATGGAGGCTGTTTTTGATACGTGATTAGTGAAAATCGCTTTGCTGGGCAAAACCCCTCGAAGAGCAAAAGCCCCAAGCACTCGGTCACAAGGGAAACCAGAAAACCATGGGAAAGTGCTAAAACCAACAAGGCAGGTCCCATGATCAAAACTAGCAGAATATCGGAGGTATTTCGAGTAGTAAGCAGGTTTGGCCAAGGACCAAGCGATTCCATACACCGAGTGACACGTTTTTGGTAGATGAGAGAGAGAAACTCCTTACATCGCGGAGTAACTGTCGAGTAACTCAACCGTGCAATATGAGCAAAGACAGTGGGATCTGGAGGCTCCAGATCAACGACAAAGGTTCAACCCGATGGATGACCAGGGTTGAGGGTGAAATAAATTGCGACGCATAAGATTTGAAGTCCAATTTGATTGATGAGTTGACAAAAGGATCTGTTTCGTAGGCATCTAGGAAATAATAGAAAAAACGACCATTCAGGAAGAACTAACACAGTTTTCAAAGAGACAGGTGGCCACCTCTCCGCGAAGCTTTACACAACGATGATGATGCAGGGCGGAGGAGTCCCAACAGACATAGGAAGGCAATCCAAAGAGTCAGGAAGCAAAAACAAATAGTTGGGGGAACAAATTGGCTTTAAAGCCATGAGCTGACAGAGACAATGCATCGGTGAAGTAGTGAAGAAGTTGAAGGCTGAGAGACACAGAAAGAGAGGAAAAATTGGAGAGGATAGAGAAGCGAAGCTGACCATCAGCGTAAGGGTAGCATCAAGCAGATAGAGACCAATGGAGGTCAAAATTCGGTAAGGAGATTCTGTGAACTCTAAGGACTTGGGAATTCCAAGTGACATCCTACTGATCATCCTCTGTCAAGTGAGACTCAGATTGAGCTCCTTATTATAAGACTCTATTTTAAGGACATAATAAAAAGGTCACCACTGAAGGCTAGACTAGGAGACATAGCCCAGGAGGATTGGGTGAATTCCTTATTAATTTTTTTTGTGTTTTTGTTCTACTTACTGTTTCAAGTGTCTGCGTATTTTGCAATATTATCGATCCGTTGCCTAAGATAACATAGACACACATACTAGCATATGAGTTCGTAATACCTTCATTAATTTCCTAAGGTCACCTAGGGGTGATTTCAGATCAAGTGGTGTTAGAGCTATAAGTTATTAAGGTTAGACAAGCTTGTGCTGGATTTAGTTGCTGAATGCTAACTAGATCGAAGCTCAAATTAGGAGAAGGGAGTTGGTCAAAATTAATCCTGAAATTGAAAGAGTCTATCCTTAGAAGAAAATGTCGGAGGAAGGTTTCATGGGCCCAGACCCTCAATTTATAGATAGTTTCCTGGCCATGAGATCCGTGGTAGAGAAAATGTATAAGGACTTTAGAAAACATAAAGATGAAGATTCATCAGGCTCCAAACAAGATAAAGGAGAAGAAGAGTCTCTCCTCCATGACCACTCAAAAGGCAAAGGGAAGGAAGAAAACTTTCTCACACCTCCTAATAGCCCTGAACATAAAAGTAAGACATCTTTGATCAAACTAGATGTTAAATTTGATTTACCAATATATGATGGAGAGTTGAATGTAGAAAAGCTGGACAATTGGATCAGACAAATTGATGTTTATCGCAGAGTGCAGAGTATCAACTTAGGCAAGAGCAAGATTCAGCTGGCCAGCCTACACCTTGGGGGCACTACCATGGTTTGGTGGGAAGGTAGGACCTAAGTTGACATGAAGAGACATGGTAAGACTCTTTCTGTCTAGAGTGAATTTGTTTCTACAATCAAAAAGCAGTTCTATCCATTGGCCTACATGTAGCAGGCCATGATGAGCTGGCAAACTCTTCGCCAATTGAAAGGGAAAAGTGTACAAAGTTACACCCAAGAATTTAGGAAGAGAGCTTTGATTCTAGGAATCTCATTAGACTCACTTGAGACTCTGTTGAATTACATCGATGGTCTACACAGCTACACGAGGCACACTATCCTCATGTTTAATCCCACTAGTATAGATGAGGTATCTATTCAATCTACGCATCTAGAAGCTAGAGGAAAGAATGGGAACCCAGAGGTTGGAGGATCATCCAAGCCCATTGCAAGTAAGAATAAGGAGAAAATAAAATATAAATGGAAAGAGAGGAAGGCCAACACTACATAGAAAATCAAGTTTTCATGCACTCACTGTAAGAAGGATGGGCATGCTGATGAGCACTGTTGGATTCTGCATCCGGAGCTAAGACCTAAGAAGTTTGAGGGAAAGAAGAAGAAGAGTGCTGCAGCTATTCAGAAATATTTGCGGTCAGACTTATGAGATGAAACAACCATTGTAGCCACAGGTGTAAAAGGTAAGAGTTCTGAAGCATCTACTATTAATTCTACACAATCTACTAAGGATAAAGAAAATGAGAGGAAAAGACATGAGATTTTCCATATTCGAGTTATTTCCAAGCATCAAAAGATTGATACTTTGTATGATAGTGGCTCACAAGTAAATTTAATTTCTAAAGCAATTGTAAAGAAGTTGGGATTACTGAATACACCTCACAAGAAACCATACCCATTAGGTTGGTTAAGTGATAAGGCACAACTACAAGTGACTAGACAATGCAAACTTAAGTTTTCTTTTGGGTCAGCATTTGTAGATGAGGTTGAGTTAGATATAGTTCCTCTTGATATATGTGGAATTGTTTTAGGAAGTCCTTACTTGTATGATAGAAAATCTATTTTCGATAGAGCTGAGAACAAGTATCTACTCGTTAAAGATGGAATCGAATACTTTATAAGAGCTCATAATCTCAAGAATAATTATACTCTCATAAACTCAGGGCAGATGAAATGAATTGTAAATTCATGCAAACAATTTTTACTAATGGTGGTAAAGGAAAGAAAACCTGATAAAACCAATGTATTTGAGGGTTATCATGCTAAATAGCAAGTTGATTTAGAAAAATTTGTTTTAGAGTATGATATCTTGTTTCAAGAACCTAAAGGTTTGCCACTAGAAAGGAAATAGTGCATGATATTAATTTGCAGCAAGATGCTGCATTTCCTAACATTAGAATGTACAGGTTGTCCGCTTTAGAGAATGCATAAATCAAGAAGAAGGTGCAGGAGTTGCTCGAGAAGGGGTTCATCAGACTTAACACAACACCATGTGGATCTCTAATCATTCTGGTGAGAAAGAAATATGGCTCGTGTAGAATGTGCATTGATTACCGAGCACTGAATAAGATAACGATAAAAAATCATTATCCCCTTCCTCGCATAGATGATCTATTAGATTAGCTGAAAGAAGCTGTTTATTTTTCCAAGTTAGACTTGCATAGTGGATATCATCAGGTTAGAGCTGCAGAACAAGATGCATGGAAGACTACTTTCAAAACAAAGCAAGGATTGTATGAGTGGCTGGTTATGCCTTTTTTCTTAACTAATGCTCTTGCTACTTTCATGAGAATAATGAATGATGTACTCAGACCTTTTCTTGATGATTTTGTTATTATATATCTAGACGACATTCTTATATTTAGCAAAACGTGGGAAGAACATTTAAATCATGTTAAGCAGACACTATATGTTTTGAGAAAAGAAAATTTTTATGTTAAGCTCTCAAAATGTGAATTTGGCAAAACATCTTTGAATTATTTGGGACATATAGTAGGGAGTGGTGAATTCAAAATAGATCCCTCTAAGGTGGCAGTCATTGTAAAATGTCCTAAACTCAAATTTGCTATAGAAGTTAAGAGCTTCTTAGGAGCAGCACAATATTGGAGAAAGTCCATTTCTAACTTTTCCTTAATTGCAGCTCCCTTACATGCTTTAACAGGATTGAACAAGGTGTTTCAGTGGGGAGGCAAACAGTAGAAAGCCTTCGACACCTTGAAAGTAAAGATTAGTATAACACCAATACTAGTACTGCCTAATATTCAAAGACCATTTGAGATCCAAAGGGATGCCAGTGACTATGCCATGGGAGCAGTGTTGATACATCACGGTAAACCCATATGTTATCATTCCAAGACATTTAATTCTGCAGTAGTTAACTATCCCACATATGATTAGAATTGTATGCATTAGTACAAAGTGTGAAAAAGTGGAAACATTACTTAATGGGCAAAGAAATAGTTATTCATATTGATCATTAACCACTTCAATATCTACACTCCCAAACTAAGTTGCAGCAATCAAGGCACTACAGTTGGATGGAGTTCCTACAACAGTTTCATGTAGTCATCAGATATAAAAAGGGCATACATAATAAAGTTGCAGATATGCTATCTAGACCTATTATAAATGCATCTACTATACTTAAGCATAACTCAGTATTGCATGAGAGCTACATTGAACAATATACTCAAGATATAAATTTTAAAGATGTATATGCAACTTTAAGTCAAGGCAAACAAAGAGAAGAATTGGATTACCACGTTAGGGACCAACTCCTATATCATTGTGGGAAGCTATGCATTCCACAAACTGAAAGAGTAAAGATAATACGAGAGGCACACACTTCTCTAATATCAGGTCACTTTGGGGTAAGTAAAACAATTGCACAACTGCAAAGATTTTGTTATTCGCCAAAAATGAACGAAACAGTTTCTAGATATGTAAGAGGGTGTGCTATGTGTGCTAAAAGCAAGCCCAACAATAGGAAAACAGGCTTGTACACTCCATTGCCAGTTCCTTCTCATCCTTTGGAAAATGTTTCCATGGAGTACTTTGTTGGAGGACTGCCTAAATCTAGGAAAGGACATGATTATCTATATGTTGTTGTGGATCGATTTAGCAAAATGTGTATTTTGATACCTTGTGATAAACAGATTACGGCTAAACAAACTACAAACTTATTCTTTTAGCATGTATGGGTTCATTTTGGATTACCCACTTCCATTATATGTAATCGAGACACCCAATTTTTGGGGAAGTTTTGGTCAGGTCTGTGGGAACTGATGGACACCAAACTAAAGAAAAGCACAACTTTCCATCCACAGACTGATGGCCAGACAGAAGTAGTCAACAAGACAATGATCCAATTGCTCATGGTATATTGCAGCAAGTATCCCAAGCTTTGGGATGAACATTTGTGCTATGTGCAGCATGCTTATAACCGAGCCAAACATTCTTCCACACAGAGATCTCCTTTCGAGACCTGTTTTGGTTTCGCACCAAGGTCTCCCTTGGATTTTGTCTTTGGTAAGGAGACAACAGTTGGGGGACACAACGATGGAAAATAGGTTCACTGAACAAATCCAAGAGATCCATCAGGCAGTCAGGAATAGTTGGAAAATATCCAGGCCAAATACAAGGCAAGGCATGACAAGCATCGGATGGAGCATAGTTTCCAAGTTGGTGATCAAGTCTGGCTGTATATCAGCAAAGACACGATCCAAGGTGAAGGTAAAAAGTTAAAACCAATAAGGTGTGGACCTTTCAAGATCCTTGAGAAAATTGGTGAGAATTCTTTTCGCCTTGATTTCCCAGCTTATATGCACATCTACTCAGTCATCAATGCAGACAACTTTAGGCTAGTTGAACCTTCGTTAATTGAAGATCCTGAAGAGTAGATTCAATTGCCTTCTATTGATGACCTGTTACTTGAATATCTTAATGAATTGTAGGAATACACAGTTCTAGATAGGAAGGTGAGAACGATGTGCAGGGGAGATGTTGAGTGCCTCAGAATTGGGCTCAGGGGTTAAAAACCAAGCAGTACAAAATGGATAGAGATTGGATAGGTGAGAAAGTTGTATCCTCACTTAGTCGATGCTTGAAAACCAACTTTTGGTGGTCCAAAAGCTTTCTCAGTGGGAAGGTTGTGATCTGAGTTGGATCCTCAAACAATTCCATGATTGTTAAGAGTGAATGATATACTTCAAGAAATCTTATAGCTATCAAAAATAACCTATGAATAATGGTAATTTGCAGCCAGCACGGAACAATGAGGACCTTTGGTCAAAGCGCATTGACTGTTGGCCCATGGAGACCGCGCATGGTGCAAAAATGGCAATTGGGAAGCTATGATCTAGAAATGGAGGCTATTTCTGGTACGCGATTAGCACATTAGTGCATATTGCTGGGAAAAACCCCTCAAAGAGGAAAATCCCTAAGTGCTCGGTCACAAGGGAAACCAGAAAACCCTGGGAAAGCGCTAAAACCAATAAGGCGGGTCCTGCGCTCAAAATCGATAGAATATCAGAGGCATTTTGAGCAATAAGTGGGTTTGGCCAAGGACCAAGAAATTCCATACACCGAGTGACGCGTGTCTGGAGGATGAGAGAGAAAAACCACTTACATTATGGAGTAACGGTCGAGCAATTCAATCGTGCTATATGAGCGCAGACCGTGGGATCTGGAGGTTCCAGATCAATGGTGGAGGTTCAACTTGATGGATGACCAGACTCGAGGGTGAAATAAATTGTGACGCATAAGATTTGAAGTTCGATTTGACTTATGAGTTGACAGAAGGATCCATTTCGCATGCATCTAGGAAGTAACAGAAAAAAACTACTGTTCAGGAAGAACTGACACTCAGTTCACAAAGAGACAGGTGGCCACCTCTTTGCAAAGCATTACACAGTGATGATGGTGTAGGGTAGAGGAGTCCCAGTGGACATAGGTAGGAAATCTAGAGAGCCGGGAAGTAGAAACGAACAATCGGGGGAACGAACTAGCTTTAAAGCCATGAGTTGATAGAGATAGTGTAGTAGTGAAGCAGTGAAGAAGCTGAAGGCCAAGAGACATAGAAAGAGAGGCAAAATTGCAAAGGATAGAGAAGCTGAGTTGACCATCAATGTAAGGGCAGCATCAAGCAGACAAAGACCAATGGAGGTCAAAATTCGGTAAGGAGAGTTTGTGAACTCTAAGGACTTGGGAATTCCATGTGCCATCCTACTGATAATCCTCTGTCAAGTGAGACTCAGTTTGAGCTCCTTATTATAAGACTCTATTTTAAAGAAATAATAAAAAGTCCACCACTGAAGGCTGGACCAGGAGACGTAGCCCAGGAGGATTGGGTGAACTCCTTATTAAATTTTGTTGTGTTTGTGTTTTCTTACTGTGATCTCTTACTGTTTCAAGTGTCTATGTATTTTTAAATCTTCTCAATCGATTTCCTAAGATAACATAGACACACACACCAACACATGAGTCTGTAATACCTTCATTAAGTTCCTGAGGTCACCTAGGGGTGATTTCAGATCACACTACTTTGTCCTTGTAGTAAAGAATCGCATCCTGCCAAGAGTAGCCCGCTATGGAATCTGGATATACCTGCAATTTATTAATGAGTTGGGGGAGCAAAGGATGTGAAAACCATTCCTTGAGAGCCTCTTCAATCCACTCTAGAATGGGAGGAGAGATTGCTAGCAGGGTGCCTTCCTCCTCAAATTGGCATGATAAAGAATTTGCTACGATAATTTCGTGCCTTTTCTTGTAATTATCTCATAATCATATCCCAACATTTTGGCGAGCCATTTATTTTGTTGTGGTGAGGATAGGCGTTGCTCCAGAAAATATGTAAGGCTTTGATGGTCTGTGTGGATTTGGAAACGCCGCCCCAATAAGTATGGTCGCCAGGTATCCACTGCATGTAAGATGGCCATCATATCCTTCTCATAGGTAGATTTTTTGAGACTTGTCCCACGTAGTTGTTGGCTAGTGAAGGCCAAGGGTTGGCCTTCCTGCATTAAGACAACCCTAATACCCATGCCTACAGCATCACATTCAATCACAAAAGATTTGGTGAAGTCAGGTAGTGCCAATACGGGAGTGGAACACATGGCATATTTGAGAGCTATCAATGCCTATTGCGCTTCATCATTCCAAAGGAATGAATTTTTCTTGAGAAAGTGAGTGAGGCGTCTAGCAAATGCGACCATAATTGTAAAAAAATTTGCGATAGTAGCCGGTGAGACCCAAAAATCCTCTCAAGCTCTTCAAGGTCTTTGGTTGAGGCCAATCCTACATTGCCTGGATCATTTTGGGATCGACCCTGACACCTTCACGCCCCACAATGTGGCCCAAATACTCAACTTCTTCCATGCCAAAAGGGCACTTGGACAATTTGACAAAAAAATTATGCTTCTGGAGCAGTTGCAAGAGAAGATCTACATGTTGAAGATGCATTTCCCAGATGAGGCTGTAGATGAGGATGTCATCAAAGAAAACAAGGACAAATTTTCTAAGATATGGTTTGAGAAGGTGATTCATGAGGCTCTGAAAAGTGGATGGGGCATTACAGAGACCAAATGGAATGACCAGGAATTCATAATGGCCTTCATGAGTTCGGAAAGCAGTCTTTGGAATGTTTACTTCTTTCGTGCGAATTTGGTGATAGCCCAAGCGAAGGTCGAGGTTCGTAAAGAATTGAGCCCCATTTAGTTCATCCAACAAATCATCAACAACCAAGATGGGAAATTTATCTTTGACCGTCAGATTGTTGAGGTCCTTGAAGTCTGGACACATATGCCATTCCCCATATTTCTTGAGCACCATGACCATAGGTGATGAATAAGGACTAATGCTAGGACAAATGACACCAGATTCTAGGAGTTCCTTGATGAGTTTTTCAATTTCATTCTTTTGGGCAAAAGGATATTTATATGGGCGCACATTTGGTGGTTGTGACCCTGGGACCAAATTAATGCTATGATCATGTTCCCCTCTTGAGGGTGGAATCTCATGAGGCTTGTCAAAGATCGACAGATGGTTGTTTAAGACCTGTTGCATCTCAGGATGAATATGAAGAGAAGTGGGTTCAAAGGCCTGGATGGCATTAAATTGGGCTATAACTCCGTGGTGGCCATTTTTTAACAATTTTTCCATCCTATGTGAATTGATGATAGAAGAAGCAGTTTCTTGGAGTCGGCGGAGGGTATGTGTGTGGTTATTCTGCTTAAAGCTTATATATAACTCCTGGAAATCCATTGTGATTAGGCCGAGCATGCGGAGCCATTCAGCACCCAAGACAATGTCACACCCACCCATGTTGATGGAAAACATGTGGGCCTTTAGGTGATAATCCCCCATTTGAAGTTTGAAATTTTCACAACAGCCTTCACATTTCATTGTCCCCCCATTAGCAATCTGGACCTAGAAATTAGAGACTACTATGAAAAAAAAATGCACTGCTTCAACGACTCTTTTGATGGATAAATTTATGTGTACTGCCACTATAAATCAAGACTACTATAGGGAGATGCTTAATAAAACCTCTGATTTTGAGAGTTTGGGGAGAAGAAATTCCTGCCAAAGCATGAAGTGAGATAACTGGTTCTTTAGGTGTAGCTGGGAGCTCATTGTCTAGATGGTTATCCTCATCTTCCTCCTCTAGTCCCTAAAATGGTGGGGCTTCCTAAGATGAATTGTGATTAGTAGCATCAATTTGAAAGAATTTGGGTTCCTTTCATTTATGCCCCAAGGAGTATTTCTCATCACAGCAGTAACACAATCCTTGCTTTCTTCTTTTTGCCATTTCCGCTGGTGACACCTTTTGAACCTTAATTGTTTGGGTAGTGCTCGGAGCCTGGGTGGGGCGTCCCTTGCCTATGAAATTTGGACGAGTCGACTGGGCTGCTAATGTGTGTTCTACTTTATGAGCTATCTTGCAAGCTTCTAGCCATGAGACTAGGTGTTGTAGTCAGACGTGGGCTTGTATTGTGTCTTTGAGACCACTGAAAAAACATTCCAAGTAGAATTCATCTACTAGATCTCCTGTGCGGAAGTCTAACGCTTCAAAGGCTTTAATATATTCTTGCACTGTGCCTGTCTATCGGAGTTTAGTACGACAACCCAAAAAGTTAGATTCATGGTCAAAGCGATTAGAAAGGGCTTTTGAGAATATCTGCCAAGTCATTGGCCTTGCATAGTAGTGTTGATGCCACTGTCACCATTGCCATCTTTCTTGGTCCAAGTACATGCTTCCCACACTTAGCTTAGTGGCATCATCTCTTATGTGATTCAATGTGAAATATTGCTCCATTTGTGCTAGCCATGTGGCCGGATGAGAGCCATCAAATTTATACATCTCCAGCTTGGGTGGTTAAGGCTGGGACTATTGGTGGTTTCCACAGAAGTGAAGAGAATGGCTAGACTCACCCTCAAGGTTTTCATTAGAATCATATGCCTCTGATTGTTCCCCCAACTTTCCCTTTTTGATCATGTCATTTAAGGTTTGGATCTGCTTCGTTAATGCCTCCAACTTTTGTTCAAGGGTGTCTATCTTCTCATTGGCCATAGCTTAAGCTCTTGTTTGTACCATGTACAAATTTGGTGCACTTGTCATTACTGTGAAAAAAAATTGGGACCACCCAAAATTTTGGTGTTGACAAGTGAATGGTACACCTTGCTTAGATCGTCGACCTGATTCTTATGGGCTAAGTCTCCTATAAGCGTCCCAGGAGGGTCTCAAACTTTTTTTATTATATTATATTCTTTTATTTTTTATTTTACTCTGAAAGGAGTTTTACTCCTCTCTTAGGAATACTACAGTAGTCGATTCCCAGAAAAGTTAATTATACCCAATGTCTTACGAGAATCACACCCATGTATAGGAGCCACACAAATAGTCAGATTTGTTGCTGAAACACTCAACTGCAGAGTATGAGTAGGAATGTAGTCGTGATTGAACCCCTGCTGCTAGATCTGAATGGCAGATATGATTGTTACGACTGCTACCGAACCCAAACTACTAGATATGAATGGTGGATTTGATAGATCTGATACATCTGAATGGTAGAACTGATTGTTGTGGCTGTGACAGAATCCAACCTACAAGATTTGATCTGGCAAAGATGATGCATGATTGAGAGAGAGACAAGGGAACTATGGTCTCAAGGAGTGTCATGTGCTACAGGTCGCAATATACATAAGGGTCTGAGAGTAGTACTCGGCCTAACCTTTCAGGGCACTAACCAAGGAGGATCAACTATACCCTTAGCCGTACAACTGACTACCCTATCACACATGTGAGTAATCTCCCAGAGTACTGTTCACGATGTATTATAGCAGCAAGACGACTTATGGTTTATCTATGGCTAGGTGTTAAGAGAGCCTAGGGGGCTTCTGATATACCCAGAGGGTACTTCGAAGACAATTTGTGTGTGGTTTTGTCTAATGTGCTACTACTCGAAGGGGTACCGACAGGGGTTACAAGGGAGTCCAACAAGCGTGATCACCTCTTGTATTTCCTACGTGCATGCCTCCCCAAATTTGCAGGTTTATGTGCTCAACAACAAATCCCATGGTTTAAGGATGCTGGAACACATCTCTAGCCAAAATAATTATGCTAAAAATGGAGATCCCATTGGACCTAGAAAGTGCTCGGATACCACTTGTTATGCTCTTGATCCATGAGAAGGTACCAGAATACCAAATATGCGAAGAAATACACCCAGAACACAAAACAATAAGAAATAACAACATGTATTTTATTATTCAGAAAGGAAATCAATGTTCACTTGCCTCTTCGAGGGGGCAACCTCCAATAAAGCTGGGCTCAATTACAAAAGACATGATGCTCCTCAACGGGAGTCTCTATCCTTTATATAGGATTCATACATTCAATACCATGGGTCAGTACCATGGTTCTTATTAATACCATCTATCTAATATTGTGGCCCATTTGCAACTAACTGTGGTCCCTTCTTTAAATGTGGGTCAACCACTTACAATTATTAATATGGGATTTATTGATTCTTTAACTAACTATAACTATGACTCGACCCTATTACATAAATAAGGGGGTTAGGGTTGGACCCTAAGATCTTCCCTATCCTCACATCATGCACAAGTTATGAAAACCTTTAACGTTCAACAAAGTGATCAGTGCATTACACGCTCCCAAGTCTTAGTTACAAACCTCTTGATAATTACACTTTCCCTCTCTACCCATCTTTAGGAAAACTCTTTTCACATTGTGGATTGTGCATCTCTAGAGCATAGTCACTTAATCCTTGCTCCTTACACCTTCGCACTGTGTAAATCCTTAATCAACCCTAACTTGTGGTGCACATTGCACATTTCTAGTAAATAATAAGGCCTCCTTTAGCCCCTTGTAGTGGAAACCTACAAAATACCAAGAGACTCCTTCTGTATCATTGCACACCACATATCCTCAGTGATCAATCATGTCACCCTTGTCTCCTAGACTTGCCCTTTGTGCTAAGCCTTGATGAGCCTTCCCTTCATTCTAGATTACGTAATCCGAGAGGATATTAGGCTCATTATTTGTCCTTTGTAGTGGAAACCTATGCAATAAGTAAGGCCTCTCTCTCAATCATTGTGCATTGTCCCATCATAGTTAAAGTATTATATGAGCATAGCATAAAATAGGAGGTTTGGGACTAATTTCTTGTTGTCATGAGTTTTCAGGTGGTATCATATTAACATGGCAGATAATGTTCAATGAAATCATTAAGAATGGGTTTCAAAAAGACAATTATAGAGATAATACACAAAGGTGCTATCATGTAGGAGTAAAGGAATATTCTTGGACTACGACATACAAATGGAAACTCATGTTGAATTAGAAGGTGTTAACACTAAATCCAGATCCTTTGGAGAGCAAAGATGAATTACATTCTAGATCTATCATGAAGTTTTGAAGAAAAAGCATCAAAGAAAGAACTTGCCATTAACACATTACAATGAAGTCTCATGTCACAATTGCAAAATTGTAACTTCTCAAATGTGAACATAATATTCTATCTTATTCCATGCATTTTTCCACAATTGGTGGAAAGTAATTTTGTAATTTCTGAAAATAAGAAAATGTAAAAATGTGTGGAATCCCAAGGGTTACACATGGAATGTGAAGAGTCATTAGGAAGTCCAAGAGTCATTTAAGAGCTCAAACTTCAAGTAGAAGCTCAAAAGTCATATCACTAGTACAAATGGGGCCAAATCTGATGGCTATTAGTCAGATATGTGACTTATTGGCATTGACTATCCAACACATTGGTGCTTATCAAATCATCATTGTAATTCTATCAAATAATTGACATTTTAGATACCGTCAGATATGCAATGGTACATATGTCGATTATCCAACACATAAAAAGGCCGATATGGTCATTAAAAATTTGAGATTCTTTGACCAATAAAGACACACCATACCATGATAACCTACCATTATTAGCTTGTTTGCAGCATTCAATTCATACCTCCATCCTATTTTTATTGTTCAAAATGTATAGATGTATTTCATCCCACTCTTGACCGACTGTCTTAAAATAAAACAATTCACATATATATAATTAGTTACCATGTTATACCTTGATAATAATGGATTATGCAGGAATACTAAAAATTAAATATGTACAATATACATAAAAAGAAATAAGTAAATGTGCTATAAATCTCCACTATCTACTTACATCTCACCTTTCTCATACTACCTTTCCCCAATAGGTGCTCCCTATCAAAATTGTCCACGGAGTTGACATCACAAATGTGATCCAATACATTAATACTTTTCCTATTTCATCACTATATTGATGAGTATAAGCCATGGTTTGATATACCATATATCCCTCTACCGTAGAACCCTCAAGATGTGTTCTTTTTCTGACCAAAGACTTTAGCGATGTCAAGTGCCTCTCAACCATCCACATTGATCTCATGTGTACAGATCCACATTTTTCAATCTCCTCGATTTGGTGTATGAGATAGTGTTCTTGCGCATTGAAAAATGTCAGATGTAGATACCTTTGCATTTAACACATTAGATGAGGATTTTTTTTCTCCAATACTTTATATCTTCTTTATTGATTTCTTTAGATGAAAACCATCTACAAAAGAAGCAAGAAAATCACAGGTTTCAACAAAAAAAGAATAATATAGTACATGATGACAAGAAAAACACATGTAGTGAAAAATATATGACACAACAGCTTATTGAACAAATTACACTTTGCATATAAATCTCCACTTACCTCATGTATTTTTGACATTGTTGCCAAAGTTTGCTTGGAAAGATAAAGGTAGAACATACTATAACAAAAATAATGATTGATCGTTATTTTTTTCCAAATTAGTAAAAAAAGCATTAATTAACAAGATGTTTCACCAACGTATAAACTATATATACACAACAATAATTACCTTAATGAACGTATGCCAATAATGAGTTTTTACCCCACCTAATTCACCTTTCTTTGTTAGGATATTCTTTATGTTTGAAGAAAATCTAGTAGGAAATTTAAATTTTTCAATAACCTCTTTAACATTCTTTCTTTGCTTCTTTGTCAATAACCATGGAAGGGTGCTTATATTTTGGCCACCTCTGTCGCTATTTAAATGAACCGCAATTTGAAATGCGTGGTCGCCCTCCTTAATGTCATTACAAATCTTGACAAATTTTTATTTATCTCTCCTTCCATCTAAGATTCGCCATAAGGTCTCTGTTACATTCTTCCCATTGTGCATTGTATCAAATAAATGAACAATTTCTAGGTGTTCATAGTAGGAGAGTCTATTGAATTGCTTGGGATAAAATTTCATTCCTTATGGAAGTGCCCTATTATTAATGCATTCATGACCTATAATTTGAATCATAGATAAAGATATTGTGACAATAATATAACCTGTCAATTAGTATAGTGAAGAAAATTCCATAAAAAGATAAAATAATTCAAACATATAATATATATTGATACATAGACAATTTGATCCATACCTTGAGAGACTCTACTATATTGCAACTTCCAT
This sequence comes from Pinus taeda, assembly GCA_000404065.3. Classification (NCBI taxonomy): domain Eukaryota; kingdom Viridiplantae; phylum Streptophyta; class Pinopsida; order Pinales; family Pinaceae; genus Pinus; species Pinus taeda. The sequence goes on from APFE031668803.1 coordinate 73,183, forward strand.
GCATAAGGTGTTATTCTCCATGGTATTACTCTAGTCTCTTCTTTCACATTGAAAATACGTTTTTCAATACTTTGGTACCTATGGTTCTTAGCAAGGAAGTGCCTATACTCATCAAACACCTCCTTTCCTAAGCTTCTTAAATGACGATATTTATTCATAGGACCACATACTAGACAAGAAAATTTACCCTTTGTTTGAAGACCTTCAAGATATGGAATAATTTTCATATCAATTATTTTAAGTATGTACAATGAATGTCAAACTATTTAAAAAACATACTTGAAATGAACTTCATGAAATTAAAAATGATTAAAGTGCAGGGTAATGTTATAACATACCACATAAATTTTCTAGCCGCGAGGCATCATGAATTGTCCATATCAGCATTGCATGGAATTCAAAATCCCTTTGAGCAACCATTGGGCTAGAGATATCGTGCATAGTGACATCATTCCATAACTCCATTAACTCATTGATAGGAGCCTTGATAAATACATTATTATATTTGACCTGGTACTTACCTAATTGATTGATCATAAAGTACATAACTACTACATATATGAGTAAATAAAAAAATTTATAAGACATAATTATAAGGCATAATTGAACATTTATGAGTAAAGTAACAAAAAATAGAGGACATAACTATGAACCAAATAAGAAAAATGAGATGTTATTGTGATATATATATATATATATATATATATATATATTCTAACAAATTAATACCCGGAATAATCATTTCAACATTGTGTGCTCCTCTTTATTGACTTCCATGGAGGAAATGTAATTATTGATAATAAAAGTGGCCACACTGAGTAAGTAGACCTTCCCTCTCCAAATGGATTGACACCATCAACTGCTAATGAAATCCTATGATTACGAGGTTCTTTTTGAAACTCTATCCACTTTTCCTCTATATTCCTAAATGCAGATCCATCTACAGGCATTCAAAGAACACCATTCTCACTTCTATTCTTTGCATTGCAATCCATAAGTTTTGATATGCTTTTTCACTTGAACAATTGTTGCAGACGTCGAATTATGGGAATATAATGAAGAACATTGCGAGCCACATTTTTTGTTACTTTATCAATATGATATCTACTCTCATCACATTTTGGGTATTTGTCTTTCAACACATGTTCTTTATAATATAGAATATCATCATTAGGGCATGCATGAATAGCTTAATACTCCATTCCAATATATTTTATAATGACATGTAAATATTAGCATATATAAGGTAAAACATTTGGCAGTGGTAACATATATTCAACTAATAATCTACAACGTAAAAAAAAATAGTATTGATTAATGTAATAAACAATATTAATCACACATATTGTATCCAAATGTTACAAATGAATGAAATGATGCAGATCAATGTACTAACCTTAAAAACAATGGAAAAAATCATTTCTTTATAATGTATATAGTACTAAATATCACAAAATATATTGCATACCTTAGGAGTTGTGTCACACATTTATTTGAAAAACCATTCACCACCTTTAAGCTAACTAGAAACAATAAAGCAAAGAGAAGATATTTTTTTGAGCCTTCATAAATAGGTTTATATGCCATCTCAAGTACAGGTAAAGCAAAAGCACAATCATCATACTGGTTGTCATCATCATCCATTCCAACATTATTAAATGTCTCCTAAATCAATTTATTTGTCCTATCTTCTTCAACTATATTATCAACATCGTTATCTTCTTCCATAGGATAATTAGCTTGATCCTCAATATTAATCACTCTATGTTCTTGAACATGCGCTTGTACTACAACCACCTCTTCCTTGTCAAGCAATGCCCTAGCGGGATGATACTATACAATTAAAATAAATTAATTAATTTAGTATATATAGAAAATGTTGAAGAGTCTATATAACAAAAATTCAAATATAATATATAAGGAAAAAAAAAAGACGACAAAGACAAAGAGAAATACAAATAGCGAGACCAAGAAAGAAAGACGACAAATCAATGATGATGTTTGTTCAATTTATCAAGATATTTAAGAATATGTTGAAAAAATCTAAGAAAATTTCTTGACATGTCGGAAGTGAGACACTTTCTGAGATATATAATCATGACCAGTAAAAATCATATTGATCGTATTTTGCATTCATCATTGCAATATCATATTCTTTATTAATGTCATATTTTGCATAATATACTTTAAAAACTTATTATTAATGCTCCATAAAAACTATGATTAACTTCTAAATCCTCTAGGACCAAATTAAACCCCTAAACAATATACATTAACCCCATAACACCCTAACCCCATTCCCCTAAGCCCATAAACCCCTAAACCCTAAAACCTTAAACAATAACCCCTTATACCTAAGCCCATAAATTGATTGACCCTAACTCGATCTAACCCCTTAAATGACCCTAATGAAAATATTGAAATAATATTTCTAGTCCACATCAAGATGACAACATAGTTGAAACAACTCCCAAAATAATATTATAAAATACATTTACAATAGAAAGATAATACAATTTACAATACAAAGACATACAATCTAAAATACAATATAAATATAAATATTTACAGAAACATACATAGATATATAATAAATAATTTACAAATGGATGATATTCATGTCTGCTTTTAGCGTGTCCATAGTCTCTACAATGTTTTTTAGCTGATTTTGTTATAATTCTCCTTGGCCTCAAGCCCTTGCAATTTCTACAAGGGAAATAACATTTTCCATCCTGAGACGCCCTGAATGTTGATCCCATGTATCCTTGGTCTCCTTGAGGAATATTATGTGACATTTTTCCAGCAAACTTTCAGTGATGATTTGTTCAAAAACTAATCTCAAAATAAGCCTATAACCTTTCAAAACAATCACAACTAATATATAGCAACCATGGCAAAAGTATATATGATGTTAGGGCCTCTACACACACATATATTTATATATTTATAATTATAATAATCTATTTAATAAATGTATATATAATTTATATAATGATCATATAATATAACATTAATATTAATATATTATAGATATTAATATGAATATATATATTAATTATATTATATTTAATTATAATATTAATGTTATATCTATTTTAATTAGACAAAGTGATAAATGTAAATTGGTCCCATATTAGACATTGTCAACACAAAAATCCATTAATGGTGGAATTGAATGTTATGCAACGGTTGTTTACAATTTGTAGGAAATTGGACAACATATTTTCATATTAGATATAGCATTAGATATTCGACAGTAAAAGAAATATCGTCATTTATTGGATGATAGGAGGGATTATAGGAAAAATTCTGATAATCGACATGATAGGGCATTCCGTCAAATATTTGATGATCATCAAGATCTTAGGAAAAAGAAAAAAAATATTTAGCTTGCGATACTTTTTCCAATTTTAGCCGTTATGCCGGATTCCACCATTGGAATTTCCACCCAAATCTAGTAGTGTAGGGGAGCTCAAGAGTTATGAGGAAAGTCAAGAGTCACACAAGAGGTGAAAAGTGAGCTCATTTATTATAAATAAACCCTCATAACTCAAGGAAATGACTTTTAACCTTGACTTCTCTATCTTAGCATAGGAGAGAAGATCATTCTTTGGAGGAGCAAGTGGTGGCTTAGTGTTCCACTATTGGGGCTAGTGATTCATCATTGTAATTGTGTATCCTCACACTTTCAATTAATATTTGAATCTATCAGAGTTGGTGCACTTTCGTGCATGTATCATGGATGTTATAAGACTATTCTTTTAATGTTTATGATATGTGTTTAAATTCATATGTACTAAAGAAAACAAACTATTTCGTTTGCTTTGGTATACATCTTATGGAATGTGCATTCTTAATTTATTTCATGATTGTTGTTACTTTGTGAATTATTTTGCAGACTAACTAATGATTATTTTTTTCTCTTGTGTGTCTTTACTAGGATGGTACTCTTACCTTTCTCTTAAAGTCTCACTCTTTTTACTCCATCCATGGAAGAACCTTGTATGCATTGCAATGGTATTTTCCACAGGGCTAACTTTCTTATATCAAAGTATGTGTATGATCTCTTATGCTGTATCTTGCATCCAAGGAAAATATTTAATATTATGCTAGTCAGGCCCATTTTTCTAATGGTTATCCTATCCAAAATGGTGTGAGGTCTAATTGGGACTTCATACTAGGGAGACCCCCTACTGTTGGCGATGTCTAGCACCGTCGAAAAAACATTACATGCTCTTTTGAAATACCATGATGATCATTGAATCCAACCCCATGAAACATATTCTTCATTGATAGGTCATTAGGGGTAAATAATCAAAGTGGATTGTTATCCTTCAAGAGTTCTATTTCGAGTTTTTTAGTTCCAGGTGAAAGAAGTAATTAGCATTGATTGATTTAATGTTTGATTTACTTTGAGTTGATGAAGGACATATGGTTGAGGACTAATCACCCAATGAATCCTTAATTCTCATCATCTTTCCTTATCCATGGTATGGAGACATTTTTCTCTATCTCCAAACTCAAAGTTTTTAATACGAGTTGTATTACAATGAATTTTGATGTAGATGCCATTAAGTTGATGATTACATTATTATCATTGATAATATTTATCACTATGGTGTTGATTCAATATTACATCAACGTCTTCATAAGGAGGTTGAACAAGTAATGAGATATTTGCATGATGGAGCATTTTGCTGTTATCTATCTCATTTTTCCACTACCCATAAAATCTTACATGCCAAGTAATTTTTGCATTTAATTTTTAAATATTATATTACCATGGTCTAGAAGTGCCATCCTTGTCAAGTATTCACTAAAAAGATGCATTCTTACCATGCACCAATTCACCCTGTTGTTGTTGTTGTTATAACCTTTTCAAAATGGGGTATCACTTATTTCATGTAGTGCAAGCCAATCTTCACTATTGGACATCACTATGTCACTAGGTAGTGGGTACTTTAACAAGTGGGTTGAGGCTACCATTCCTTCCTTCTCTAATGATGGCTCCACCATAGCATTATTCATGTTCAACCTCATTATCACTATGTTTGGGTACCTAAGATGATCATGATTGATCAAATTTCTTATTTTTGCAGCTATATGGTGATGGAACTAATTACCAAATTGGCTTTTCATTAAGAAAACTCAATCCCATATTATCCCCAGGATAACAAACAAGTAGAGATTGTGAAGCTTGTCTTGAAAACCATGCATGAAAGGATGGTCAGGAAGCATTAGTCAAATTGGCATATTATGATTTTTCTTGCATTATGGGCCTATCAAACCTCAATGAAAACTTCCATAGGCTTCACTCTTTTCTAGCTAGTTTATGGGGTGGAGGATGTAATACCTATTCAATGTGAAATTTTATCTTTGACTCTAGACATCAAATTATTACCCAACACTTACATTAAGGAAGAGAATATTTTTCATTTATCCAACCTTGCTGAACATCATTGTTACACTCCAATAGACAATAAAACTCATAAGAAGTGCATCAAAGCCTAATATGCCAAGTTTTTCCGACCTCATGTTTTTGTGGAAGGGGATTTGGTTCTAGTTTAGGATTAGGATCATGACAAGTTAGGTAGAAGAAAACTAGAGCTCCTCTAGCAAGGAACCCATGTGATTAAACATGTTCTCAAGGTAGGGGAATACATATTAATATATTACGATGGAAACCCTTTATCAGGGCCTCATAATTAGCTCTATTAAAGAATTAGTATGCGTAAGTCTTAGCACTACATGGTGCTTATACACATTATATAGACATTTAGTTGTGTTGTGGTTTTTCCCTTTTGTTTTTGTGTGTGTATCCATTGATTTGAGTGTTTTCTTATGCATGGCACCTGATTGGTAGATTTCAAGTCCCTTCATGATCTATATAGGCTTCGTAGACACTATTAGTCGTAGTACTCAAAACTTAGCTTTCTTTGCCTGGGATCTCTTTTCACCCACCAATGAGCTCATGAGTTCATGGGGAATTTGTATTGGCCTTGTGACCAATAGCATGGTTGGATATAGTGTTGTTATTAGCTCTTATCTTAGGCTATTTCCCTTTGTATTCATTACCTGGTTGTCAAATTCGACTCACAACTCATAGTGTCTTAGTTGAATAATGTTTATTTTATGAGGAATCCTCCATTGTTTCATCATTACTTGAGGGTACATATATTGGAATGATATTTTCATACCACTCTCTAAATTCACATTTCTAGAGTCCTTAAAACTCTATTTGATTCATGGGCTAATTATGTATTAGATTAGCATTTGTTCTATTCAGTATATTAACCATTCATAAAATGAAATCATCACAAGAAGAAAATAAAACATCATAAGACAACACATAAACACCATCATAACCATCACATATCTATATATATATATATATATATATAATATATATATAGATAGATAGATAGATAGAGATAGATATATATACCATAGATCCACGAATTATTTTTACATCATAAAAAAATTTGGTAGAAAAGTCCAAAATTGGGCATCTAAGGCCCAGGGTTGTAAGCCACTACATTTGTAGATGCCTCATTCTAGTAACAATAGGCTAAAGAAACTAATTATCTTTGTGTTAGAAATAACACAACATGGCATGGAATATATGTTGAAGGAGGCCCCAAAAATGAGTAGATTGAATCACCACATTGTTCCTTTGAAGGTGTGGAGGAATATCGTCAATAGATAAAGTTCTTATACCCACCATCAACCCCTCCATGTTGTGTGTGAACTTGCATAGATCATTATGCTCCTCTCCATCCTCCTCAATGCTTCACACCCATCACGTGGAACAATTATTCCTCTTTGATGTAATGGTGATTCACCTAAGGGTCAGGTGGGTGCCACATCTGCATACCAAAATAATTAAGTGCCAGTGACAATAGATAAAGAACCCCCAAAAGAATATATATTAAAAAACCCAAAAGCATTTAGATTTGACAATAATATTAATAATACATTCTCTTATCAATTCACTATAGTGCATGACTAGATGTACAACTAGATCATGGTTGTTCACAATGGTGGTCCATGTGTTGAGCATAATGTTAGCATTGCTATTAATTGTTTTACAATGGTAGATGCATAGAGATTCAAGCTCAAGGGGAGTCTTTTGGTAGCTGCAATATTTAGTAAAAAACCATCATAATAGTAGGTTAAATGAAGAAATCTATAAAATATTATAACTATGGTGGTTGGGAGGCCTAGGCTTTGAAGGAATTTCCACCTAATGAGATATATTGAGATGTTCCTAAAAGTGGTATAATTAGACAGTGCTTAGAAATAAAATTCTAACAGTATAGGGAAGTTTGAATTTGGCCCTCGGGAGTGAAAGATATAGCTGGTCAAAGTTGGTTGACCTTAAGGGTCAAATTTGGTGTTTTGGCCATGTGGGTCTAGTAGTCTAGTCAAGATATAAGTGGTGCTTGATGGAAATATGGTAGCAAAAGATAAGATAGGGAGAGTTTGCATGGTCCTACATAGGACACATAATTTTGGAGGTTTTTCTTCGGGAGTTTCCAAACAAGGAAAAAAGTCTAAAGTCCCGAGGTCCTAGGGTGACAAAGCCGTGGGACATAGAGGTGCATAGTTGGCAATGTGGGATAAGAATTATTTAACCTTAGGAGTTATAGTGTGGGTCCCACCTAGAATACATCATCCTGGAGGTTTTCCTCAGGAGTTTTCAAAGGAGGCATAGATTAAATGGTCCAAGGAGATGGCCATGGGGAGCCAAAAACATTCTCTATATTTTGTCGCAAAAGTTTATGTCCCAACTATAATTTTTCATCTTAGCCTCATAAAATTTATAAAGTAAAGCCAACTAAAAAAGGCTCATATCTCCCTACCTCTATACTAATGGCATGGCTTGAGGCCAAATGGTGCATTCCCATCGGTGGGAAGAGATGATATGGAGCACAAGTGGAAGCAATAATGGAACATGACATGAGAATGATGATAGTAAGGGTGATGTGGACCAATAAGTCACTGACATGTGGCATGTATATTTGGAACTTTCTAATGACCAATTCAGTCAAAAATGAGTGACATGTGAACCACTCAAGAAGTGACAAGTGGAAGTGGGTGCACAAGTGGCAGATAGTTGGCATAAATGTGACGAGGGTGTGACATTTTAAAACCCCAAAGTTTTTGAATGGAGGCACCCCAAAAGTTTTTTATAGAGTTCAAAATGAAAATGTTTGGGAGACAAGACTAAGAAGACATGGCAGACAACATGTTATACAAGAAAGAAAATGGCTAGGACATGTGACCACGACAAAAATTGATTGGCTCATGATCACTAGGGGTTGGGCCAACGGGACACATCACCCCAGGCATTCTATCCCATGTGTTTTTAGATGAGGCCCATTAGAAATCTCTAATGGGATGATATTGTGGTAAGAAATTTGACAACAAGCATGGTTCTATTAGTTAACGAAGGGGCGCTTGGGAGTTGGTTGTGTCATGCTTTTGTGTATTAGGAGACCATGGGCCTACATGATTATTACATTAAAAATCATCATGGGTTTGTAAAAAAAGCACTAAGGGTGTAGTTTTGTGGGTTTATGAAGCCTGAATGGGTTGGCAGCTACTATGTGCCATATTTGGCAGTTGTGCCAAAATTGGTTGTCCATAATACTTGGGATTGAAAGAAGTTTAAATGGGTTAGTAACATTTTTGGAGTAAGGGTCACTTTAGGCAATAAAACTAAACTCTTTCTAAAGTTGGAGCCTTTTCCAAGTCCTATAAACATCAAAACTGACCAAATAACCTCAAGAAGCTCACTTATGAAAAGGTATTAAAGTCAATGGAAAAGTACTATACTAATGCAAAAAGTTTGATCAATGGAGTTGTAAAAGTGCATTTGTTTAGTGATGGGATTCGTCCGTAATTTTCCCAAATGGTAATTGAAATACCCTTAGTGCCATGCTGAATTAAATTAAAAAATTCTTTGAGATAACTCGATATGACTGGAGACCCTATTAAATGTTATGATTTGTACATAATTGTAGACTCTTAGTCTCAAGTAAATTGAATGAACCAAGTACTTAACAATGATGAGTAAATGAAAGTTACAGTCAATGTTGAAGCCAAATGTGTGGAGAATAAATTGAATAAGAAAGGGGATACATACATGGTAATTGAAATCTACCAATGATCATGCTGTGTTTAATTGAAATGACCATATTCAAATTAAAAAACTCTCTCAAATTCAATGATAGAAAATAAGGCCGCTATATATTATGAAATTTAATGTATTAATCTGTGTGTGCATGATTGTGTGTTGTATGAGAGGATTGAGTGGATGAGAGTGTTGCATGTGTAGTAAATTAGTATGCACTAAGAAGAAGTGCTTGAATGGATGTGTCACAAGGATGAGGCAATGAAGTGAAGACCAGAGAGTGCAACAAAACTAGAGAAGTAGAGATAATAGCAACTGGGGGTGTGTATGCTGAGGAGAGTTGAAGGATTTGTAGAATACAATACATTAGGTCATTTTATTTTATGTAATAGAAGTGAGCCATTTTTCTTAGTCTGAAAAAGTATGAAAAATAGGACATTTGGGTGAATCAAATAGGGGCTTGCAATTATAAGAGGTTAATGCTACTAGGAAAGTTGTGGCTTGTTGATTTGAAAGGGGTTGGGGCTTCCTCTAAGTGGGTGCTCACAAACAAATGATGTGATCAAATTTGATGCCTTGATTATCATCATAATATAAAAATAACCTTCGGTGGTTTTTATCCTGGAAGGGTTTCCACATACATCATTTTGTTCCACGTGTTCTTTGAGTGTAATCAACTTAAAATTTAAATGCTCATCATAAAAATTGCTAAAAGCGTTAATTACTTATTAACCCACTCTCTTAGTAACTCCTTATTCCAACAATTGGTATGAGAGCCTAGTTCCTTTAGAAACATCTTAACCACTCCGAGGTAGATGTGTAAGGAAATATGTCTAGATAAGAAATTTAGGATAGATTACTCAAGCAAGATACTAGTTTTTGAGAGTGTAAAATATGTATTTTTTAAGGTTAGGATGGAAGCCTATCTCATGTCCCTAGGTGTAGATGTATGTAGCTCTGTATTAGTTGATTATATCATCCTTGCAACCCCTCCTATAGATGAATATGGTAAAAATATTATGGTAACAGTGCAAAAGACAAGAATTCCATTCTCTTTGGTCTTAGTCAATCTGAACTAGTAAGGTAATGCACTATAATTCAACCAAGTAAGTATGGGAAAAAATTAATACGAGTTATGAAGGGGATGAGAAGGTTAAGAAATCCAAGATTCAAAACTTGATAATGAGGTTTGAGAGCTTAAGAATAAATGAAGAAAAGAATATAGAAAAACATTTCTTTAGTGTTGATGAAGTATAAAACATGATTAGAGGACTTGGAGACGATCTCAAAGAGGAAGTTCTTGTTTAGAAATTTTTGAGGTATCTTCCTATGAGATTTAATGCTGGTATATTAGGCATAGAAGATTTGTCAAAATTGAAGTCTCTTACAATGGAGTAGATACATGGAACTCTCATAGTCTATGAGATGAGATTGAGAAAAGAGAATATTGAGCTAAAGTAGGCAACATTTAAAGTGTCCAAGAAATATAAGGAAAACAAATATCACCAAGAATGTTTTAGTTGTGAATTTGATCAAGAGATGGCTCAATTTTACAAAAAATTAAGACGTGTTTCAGGTTAGTATAAGGGCAAGTTACCTTACAAATGCCTTACTTATGGAAGAGATGAGAAATTTTCCTCCAATTGTCCTTATAAATAAAATCCATAAAAGGATAAGGATCATGAGCCCATAGATAAAGCTCGAAAATACTAGAATAACAAATCCTTAAAGAACAAGGTGCTCTACTCCAAAGAGGAAAATTTTGCATTAGAAGCAACCAACGAATACTGTTCAGAAGATAATCTTAATGAATTCTTACTCATGGAATTCAAATTTGAATCTAAATCCAAGAATGATTCTGAACTTGAGGAAGAATAAGAAGGAGTAGTTGATCTTGAAAGGGAGCTCATCAATGCCCTTAATGAGTTAAAGAAGGCCAGAAAGAAGAACAAGCAATTAAAAAAGCATTTGTTGTGAGCTAAAGAAGGTATGTAAAACATTGATAATGAGGAGTTTCCCTATCAAAGAGAAAAACTTGAATAAGTTATTAAAATCAAAGACATTCTAGCACAACAATTAGAAGAAAAACAAAAGAATTGTGATAAACTAAAGGATGAGAATAGACTTTCAAAACAAGAGTTGATCAAGGAACATTAGGAGATGATTCTATAAACATGTAAAAGATAAATTATGTCCCTAAAAGTCAAGCTGGAGGAAGCAAAAAATAAATGAAGAGGTTTTGAACAAAATAATCCTTGAATAGGAAGATAACTACATAGTCTAGAAGCAAAAATTATATCTTTGAGAACAGACCTTGAGAAGTCCAAAACTGAGAAGGATTTGGATACAAAATTTGTTGAAGGAACAGATAAATATAATGACACTTTTAATAGTCAAAGGTCCCTAGTGAATAAGGTAGGTCTGGGATATTTTGAATCAGAAAAACCTTCTAAAGGAAAGACGTGTTTCAACTTCGTAGGATTTGAAGGTCCCCAAATCTTTGCAAAGGTATTACAAGGAAGAGTTAATGAAGATAAATTAAAAAAAAAAAATCATAGAAGCACTCAATATTGGATCAAGGAAGTTATTTCCTCAAATATTCCTCCACACTGAGATGTAAATTAGTTAAAAATATAACTAAGGTACAAGTAATCATCTCAAGTTCATCAATTTTCAAATGTCAGTTCCTCGAGTTTGTTCTATGGACATTGTTATAAATGGCATATCTTTGGGAATACAGCCATTCATTATAAAATTGTTAATGTTGAAAGAGATCAAAATTTTAAACCTGGAAATTATCAAATCCTAGAGGTTGAAACTCATTTTCTAGAAATAGAAATCCTTTCTCTCCCTTGATGAATGAAATTGAATATTTCAAGTGTGATATTGTTTTCCACAAGGCAGGTAACTGCAAAAGAAATTTTGAATATTCGTCCAAACTATAAACCACTAAGAAGTCAACACACCTAAGAAACATGAGGAGTTGGAAGCATAAGAATGAAGAAAATGAGGTATGTGGGCTCACTTTGTCTATACATGATTAGGAAAATAGATGGTATGTGGATAGTGGTTTCTCTTAACACATGACTGGGGATAAGAGTAAATTCTTGTTTTTGAAAGAAAAAGGTAAAGGAAATGTTACCTTTAGAAATAACACTTCAAAACAAATTAAATGGATGGATGATAATTTGTCTTAATGAGAAGACCAAGGCCCAAAATTTATTGTATGTGGAAGGACTTTTCATTGTATGTCAAAAGTGCGACAATGGATACATTGTTATTTTTCACTTTAAAGACTCTGAGATACAAAAAGTAGAGAACGAGAAGCTTGTAGGGGAATGAAGTGAGGATTCAAAACAATGTGTATATGTTTGATGATTATGGGGTAGGTTTCTACTTGATTAAGAAATATCAAACATGGTTGTGGCATAGAAGACACGATCTTATAAATTTTGATAGCCTAATTAAAATCAACAAGATAGATGTAGTAGGAGGATTTCCAAGATTGTCGAATCCCAATAGACCAATCTCCAAGTCATATAAGTATGGCAAAATAAATAGGACTTAGTTTAAGACAAAGAAATTTTCATCCTCTAAAAATTTGGAGTTGGTTCACATTGGAATTTGTGGTCCTATAAGAAAAAATATCCCAATAGGTTAATGGTAGTTCATCTTATATATTGATATTTTACCTAGGCTACTTGAATAATTTTGTTGAAAGAAAAATCAGAATCTTTGGAAAATTTTGAAATATTGAAATCTGAGGTTGAAAATGAAAAAGATATAAAAATTCAATGCTTAAGATAAAACATGGGAGGATAATTCAGCTCAAGAGATTTTGAACAATTTTATGAAGAACATTGCATAAGGATGTATTACATTGTAACTAGAACACCACAACATAATGTATTAATTAAGAGGAAGAATAGAACTATTCAAGAGATGGCCAGGGAAATGATGGACGAAGGGAAAGTTCCAAACACTTTTTGGGGAGAAGAAACACAAGCAATTGGCTATCTAGAAAATAGAACATAGATCAAGCCTAAGAGTGATAAGACTGCTTATGAATTATGGAAAGGGAGAGAAACATCAATGAAACACTTCAAAGTATTTGGGAGTGAATGTTATATAAAGAGAAATGATAAATACCTTGGAAAATTTGACTTTCAAGCTCATGAGGGTATATTTTTTGGATACTCATCTGAGACTAAAGGATACAAATTCTTTAATAGGAGGAAACAAGGGTTCGATATTGAATTGATATTGAAGTGGATGAAATACTTCCATGTTAAGGGAAATCTAGAGAAAACAAGAACTCAAGTGTAGAGGAATATTCACCCTCCAAATTCTTAGATCAAGAAGAAGAAGAAGTATAATAAGAAGACAAAGAAGAAGATGCAATGTAGAGTGATAGAACGCCTTTCAACTATGTGTAGAAGCAACACCTAGAAATTCAAATTATTGGTGATTGTAGGCTTGGTGTTCAAACTAGGAGAAAATTCCTTGGCAGTCGAAGCCGTGAAAATATTTCCCTACTATCGCAAATGGAGCCCAAAAATAATAGTCAAGTAAGTGAATACAAGTTATGGATGAAGGAAATGAATGAAGAATTAGACCAAATTGAGACAAATGACACTTGGGAGCTTGTCCATAGACCCAAAGACAAAAAAATTATAGGCACCAAATGGGTCTTTAAGAATAAGCTAAATGAGGAAGGACATTTCATAAGGAACAAAGCAAGAATAATCTATAAAGGGTATACACGGATCAGGGAAAATTTTAAGAACCCCCCCTAAATTTACATGTATAATAAATGGGCGAATCTCCATGGTATATAGGAAAAATGGAAGGTTATTTTATCAATAATATGATATGTATATATAATTTTTTGGCGAATCTCTCACCAGGCATGGCGAATATTTTACTCAAT
>APFE031668803.1:88493-123457 GCA_000404065.3 Pinus taeda
TTATAAATATGGTATTTGGCCCATAGAATTCACTGAAATAAAACCTATTCTTCAAAATGGGCGAATGGAAGGTTGTAAATCCTAATTTCAAGGCCTAAATTTACCTTTTTTACCCTCTCCCTTAAAATAAGGTGGGCTATTTGAGGTGATTTGTAAAAATGTACTATGATACAAAATATTTGCCCACTAAAAATTTAAACCCCCTTAATTTCGCCGAAGGGCGAACATTCGCCCCTAAAATCACCCCTAACACAGATAGAAACAATATTTGAAGAGACCTTTACACTTGTAGAAAGCTTGGAAGCCATTATAATGTTTCTTGTTTTTGTGAGCTATAAGAATATCAAGTTATATCAATGGAATTGAAATCAACCTTCCTAAATGGATATCTACAAGAAGTATATATAGAACAACCAGATGGGTTAGTTCTCTCAAAAAATGATGATTATGTTTGTGTATTGAAAAAGGCCCTGTATGGGCTAAATCAAGCTGTTGGGTGATTTAATTGTGAGTTAAATCCCCGTCACTAATTATCAACCCGAGGTTCATGAAATGATGAGGTATCTATGTACTATATTTACTAGGTGATTATTTCTCAGAATAGATTAATCTAATGCAAGAAAATTGAAACTAATTACAAAGAAAATTAAATCAATCCAATCCAATCTAATCCAAACATAAACAAATTGAATCAATCTTAAAAAAACAACATGAATCAAAATAACATGAAAGAAACTAAACTAAAATTGCATAAATGAAACCACACTTGCTTGAAATGAAAATCACACTTGCTTAAAATGAAAATAAATGAAATAACACAATTATACAATGTTATCAATATGTACAACAAATGAAAAAAGTGTGAAAACTATGGTTGTTGGGGGCCCTCCACTCCGTAGTAAGCACACCGAATGGTTATCAAATCTTGGAGATCAATGCATCAATATGTATTCCAAAAAATGAAGATGGAGAAAAGCTCAAAAGATATTACAATAATTCAACTCTCTTCCTCTTTGTTATCCCTTTAAAAATTACATATCTTGGATGGAACTTGGAACCCTTTCTATGAATGATGCACTCTTATTTATACAAAAACTTAAGATAACTAATTAATAAATATGGATCCACAATTATCTCGTATGGTTACAACCAATTACCTAATAATATGATATACAAATATTCTCACACATATTTAGGAGGCACATATCAAAACATCTATGATTCTTTTCATTTGAATGTGCTTAGCCAATGATCCAAATCTTCTACAATTATTCCACAAATCTTCATGAGTTGGAATTGAAATTAGAATTTGTGGTTGAGTAGCCAAGTAAGACCCTTCTGGAAATTTTAAGAAGGCCTACAATATCATAAAACTCATACCACTTTTAGATATATATGAAAACATGTTAATTTCCTAATATTTAATCATAAATTCTCTTTAAATAATTAAAATAAATGACTTGGAAAATAATAATGATAAACCCATATAATAATGAAAATGGTTATTAATCTAGGCTTATGGAGCTATAGAATATGGTAAAATGATGGAAATTAGGGTAAAATAGGATGACATTTTGGAGGCCCAACATTTCCCCCCAACTGAAGATGTTGCATGTCCTCATGCAACTTTGCATTGATTCCCTTAATCATAAGTTGATCGTTTTGCTTTTATATGAACTTTGGCTTCGTATTGTTCTCTTTTAACTTTTCATAATCATATCATTTGATAACTTTATTCCCTTTGCAAAGTGTACTTTGAAAGATATTTGATTGTAACATATTTTTTATGGTTGGATCTTGTGTGACAACCAAAAATTTATGAGTATTGGTTCTTGTGTAACAATACTTTTCTTATTTTGTTGCATCAAAAATAGTTGAAAACATTGATAATTCCTTTTTAAGACCCCGTAGTGGATATCAACCATTTAATGTGCTTATCAATTGATCATCGCAAAACATATAAACTTTTGGAATAACAATGCAATAATAGTTGATTGGGAAAAATATGTTGGTTAGGATGAAATGAAATGTGACATGTGAATATGAATTGATATCCTTTCCCCCCAACTAAAGGTGTTTTTAGTTTTTGGCAAATGAGAAAGGAAATATAAATGTGGTGAGGGATTTTCCAAAATCATAATGTTATCATTTAAGGAATTACATGGTTAAAGATTAGAAAATAACATATATTCACCTAAATGAAAACTGGAAAAACTATATTTATAGAAGAGTGTGGTTGCTACTGTTGGATCATGGAATGTGAACTAAAAGAGTCTGGTCTACTTTTTCTTTCTCTTGGTTGTATGAATAGAGGATGAATCTGATTTGAAATTGGAATCTTTATTGCTACGACTGCTGAATTTTGAGTGAATCCTACTGCAAGTTTCTAAAATCATAGTCTTCATTCATTCCCACTCAAATGAATAATTTTTATCTATGTGAATAGATGTGTCAATGTCGAACATAGAAAAGAAATTGTTGGATTACTGGTCATTAATGAATGTCTTTAACCAACACGAGACTACTCACCATTGATGTCAATGAGAGTCAAGATGTCTAAGTACATCTTACTAGGTATGAATCGATGTGTCCTTGTCGAGTCACCTAGAAGATCCAAAAAACAAGGAAAATTGATGTATTCCCATTGTTTATTGGTGAGAGAAATTTCCATTAAGGCATGCAAGCCTCAAGGTACTTGATAGATCTCTAGTCTTGATCCGAGATGATGTGTGAGAGTCGATGGGCCAAGCCTTGTTAGAGGGGAGGCCTTAATGAATCCTCCAATATCCAACATGAGTATAAAATAATAATTTGAAGGACCATAGATGAAAGATTTTCATTATAAAGCAAGTTGTATTTGACAGAAAGGAAGAGGAAAATGGGGTGACTTAGATTTGTAAGGGAGTTGAATGACTTTATTTTTGGGTTAATTGTGAGTGAAAATGAGGTAGGAAAGTATGAAGATTTCAAAGGGAAAATGAGTTTTTACATCATAGCTTGGTAGTAGGGAGATGAAAATTTATGGATTAATTGTAGGCTGAATTCGACTAATTCTATTAATCAAAAATATGGTACAAGAAGATACATTCAAGAGATACAGAGAACTAGCAACCGGAAATGATAGGACTATAAACCTCAGTTTCGGAGAAGAAGTGAAACAAGCAAGAAGCTACAACATATGGCTGGAAGCAAAAAAAGACTGACTTCTAACCAGAATGGGTAGAGGCCTCAGCACGAAGCTTTTTCCCTTTCCTTTTTTTGACTTCGACCCAACCGTCGTGGGGTGAATGAGTAATAACAACTTGAAGATTGGGGCTCTCCACAGGGGAGCCCTCGTTTTTTGAATCAGAGGAGGAGGTCAAATGGACGTGTTTCTGAGTGGTGGCGGTATTGGAGGACTGCGCTGGACCATCGGTGGAAGGGACCATAGAATGAGGGGCTTGATCCATTTCCGCATCACTACCTTCATATTTAGAGCTGGAGGAATCAGAATCCATGACTGGAGGTGGAGAGAAAGGAACCCATCATTTGGACTTGGGCTTGGAGAAGTTATCCTTATTCTTTTTTGCCAAGTGAGATGGGTAAGTGTTTTGTAAATGCCTTGATTGGTGGCAATGTCGGCAATGAAATGTAGTATTTTCGTAATCCAATGTCTTGGACCAGACAAAGTCCTTTATCTTGAGATTGATTTGGTCTGGAAGTCCTTTGCTCAAGTCTATCTCCACACATATTCTGGCATATGAGTAGAGACCTTTGGATTCCTACCAGGAATCTCCCATAATGAAACTGCCCAAGGTGTTGCCTATAGCTCTATAGACAAGAGTATGCCATAAGTGGGCAGGTAAGTTTGGAAGGCTTATCCATATAGGTGTCCTGGTAATGACTACAGTTGTTGGATCAAAATTTGGAAACCAAGGAGTCAAGAAGATCCCCGCAGTTCCCATGAACCAAGGACCTTCTTCTAAGGCCTTTTCATAATGCTTAATGTTATCAAACAGAACAATGAAGTAACATTTTGAACAGAAACTAATCTTACAATGATGAGTCCAGTTTGCATGGATCCATGCATAGAGATCCTGAGATCGTGGCCACAGTCCATTAAATTTGCAAATGATGGCTCTTTCTGCAAATTCTTGAAGTTTGGTTGCAAGATCTTCATGGGTGATTTCAACAGAGGGAACTTCTTCTATCTTATCAACCAAAAGGCCTTAGGTTTAAGGGCCTCCGGGGGTTTGGGGTTCTCAGAGTGTACTGCATCATTTTATGAGAAGGGACGAGAAGAGGATGATTGACCCGCTGCACCACCTCTCAGACGAAGGGTTACCACCAAAGAGTTGTTCCTGGTAATGTTGTAAGAAGAGAGGGAAGAAGGTCTTCAAGTTGCTTACCTTGAAGGAGAAGTCTCTGTAAGCCTGAAGGGATCCCAATCCGCCGCTCTAGATCTAGTTTGAGATCCAACACTAGATCTGGAGAACTGGCCCATTACAGGGTGGTTTTGCCTGAAGGCTGAGAAATTTGGATCTGAAAGGAGTCACAGGAGTGCCTAGACCCAGTGCCAGGGATTCTTGTGCTTCCTAGAGCAAATATGCCATGGCTATTTTCCATCTGGGGTGTCATACCTGCTAGATCTTGGTCGATCTATCTATTGAGAGCCTGATCTTGCTTACCCTCAAGAATATTAGGCCAACCCCCGTGGCAGATTTCCGGAGCCTGTCGTCTTTCTCTGTCATCTTGAATCGACGAATCGTCCTCCAGCCTGTATTTCACTACCGCCGTTGACAAACCCCGGCAGATTGTAGAGGCAGCAGAATCCCCTAGACGGGCTGAAGGTAACAGGCATTTCTTGACGGCTGGAACTATCGATTTCAAGACATTACTCTTTGCAGAAGCTATGTCGGCTACAGGTGCTACCTCTACTCCATTAAGTTTGGTCGATGATTGCTTCGGCACTTTGGCTTCAATAGTAACAGCTGACACTGAATCGGCCTTTGGCGTTATCTGCTTCGACTTAGCCGCTCCAGCTTTCTTTTTCTTTGGAGAAGGGTTTGCTGCAGCGACCTTCTTGGTGGGGTGAGGATACATTTTCCAATCAAAGCATTCGATCATTTAAGAGGCCTTGTTTAGTAGCAATGGTGTAATGGATATGATTTAACATGGAATGAACATTATCTTCTAAAATAAACATGGTCTTTAAAAGGCACCCGTGCATATAGTGATCTTCTTTCATCGTCTTGGAAACTACAAAAACCTCAAACTTTCTACAATAAAATGTAAGACTATTAAGAGAGAGAGAGGTGATTAATCTCTGTTCACCTGATATATACATAAAAAAACTCAGTAATAGTACTAATAAAATAAATTCAAGGAAGGTAAATTAAATACACTTTTACCTATTTGGAAAGTGGTACCTTGGACTACCTATTGGTGTTTTGTTGGTAACTTCACTTTTTTAATTGTTTCAAATGCTGATGAAAACTATCGCTTTGCGTACATCTTGTCGATATATTTCCAATGAAGTTTGAATCATCAAAAACTAATGTCATATGAAAGAGTTATCACTGTTTGAAGGTTTTATGAAATAGGTAAAACAAATTGTGCATGGGTGCCACGTGGCAACACCAAGGAGCGCCACGTGCATGCTGAAGTTGGTAGATGATATGACATGCAGACATGGCTGGATGAATGATCAAGGTGACATGGTGGACAATGGGGCAATGATTGTGTAATTTTGACCAATAATACGTTGCCACATGGACCAATCCAATGTTGCCACATGGTTGCGAAATTGTTGCCTAGTTAAGGATTGTCAAAATTGTAAAATAGTTAACAACTTTGCAAATTTATTGCCTAGTTAAGGATTGTCAAAATTGTAAAATAGTTAACAACTTTTCGTTTTTATCGGATTTGAACTCATGACCTCCCTTTTACAAATTCAAAGACTTACCAATAAGCCACAATTCAAATTTGCAAAATAAAAGGCATAAAAACGTCAAATAAAGTTAAAAATATTAATCATTCTACAAATTTGACTAACGGGGCAAGAATTTGACAAATGCCCAACAAAACAAAATTCAAGATTTTTAGGAAAAAAAATCAAGTGTCTAAGTGCACTTATTAATCGATTTCATGCCACGAAAATATTTGATTTTCATTTGAACTCATCCTATTGCCAAAAAGAATGGATCTCACAACTAATTTATTCTATAAAAATTGGGAAAACATTGAAGCTACAACTCATAATTGATTTTTTTATTTTTATTTATTTTTTTTAATTGTTGCTACAAGGTGTGTTACAACAAAATTCATGGGCTATTTTATAACAAAATATCTGTTGGATTGGGCTGATTTTTTTTGTAAATGTTCCTACTATTCTAATGTTTATGCACACCAAAAATCAACACCATCCAATGCACAAATTTGGAGATATAATCGAAATTGCGTAAACTTTAGAACAATTTTCTCACAAAATACAGATCGGATTGGGCTGAAATTTTTATGAAGGTTCCTATGGTCCTATTTCTTTTGCACACTGAAAATCAAATCGATCCAATGCAAGAATCTCGAGATATAAGCTAAATGGCTATGGGTGATGATCTTCATTTTCTAAACAACTGTGAAGTATATTGGCTTGAAATTTTCAGGGATTGTTCATCAGAATATTATGCACTTTCTGTAAAAAAACTATGAAAACCCAGTTCCTAGTTTGTGAGATATCTTCAGTTTAATTTCTGCAATTTTTTTTTTAAATTAATTATTTTAGAAATTTTTGAGAAAGATCCAATTGAAATTTGGAGATGAGTTTTGGAGTATTTTTATAATGAATAATGAATTTAGATCTCCTATACAATTTTTAGATCTATGAGTTTTATTGCAAAATTTCAAAGCTAACTTTATTCAACCTTCCTTTCTGATCTTCTGGGTCACACAAGGCGCAAGAAGAGAGCATACTCAGGAATTTTGTTAACTCTTTATTCTAAAATTTGACAAACAAAGTAAAAACATTTTTATCTCAAACCTTAAATTTTATCTCTCAAAACTCTATTTGTTCTCTTCTCTTTCTAGATTTCCCTGCAAAATGATTAGCAAGTGAGGTGGCTCTTACTGCACCACCAAAAATAAAATTGCAAACAAAATGAAATCTAACTTAAAACAAAACCTTAAAACATCATCAAGCTTAGTTTTATTTATTGATTCTATCATACTCTACTGGAAATAGAAAAAATCATTCAAGTGTATGCATATTTCTAGTGTAACCATGTGTGTAATGGGAGTAAAATAATATCCATGCTTAGGTTTGAAAAATATGCATTAAAGTACATCAAAGCATAAAAGACAAGTTGTTTTGATAATGCAATCAAGAAGTATGGAAGAATGAAAGAGTGAACTAATGAGGTATATGTATACTATATATACTAGGTGATTATTTCTTAGAATATATTAATCTAATGCAAGAAAATTGAAACTAATTACAAAGAAAATTAAATCAATACAATCCAATCCAATCCAAACATAAAGAAATTGAATTAGTCTTAAGAAAACAACATGAATCAAAATAACATGAAAGAGACTAAACTAATCTTGCATAAATAAAACCACACTCGCTTGAAATGAAAATCACATTTGCTGAATTGAAAATCACACTTGATTAAAATGGAAATCACACTTGCTGAATTGAAAACCACACTTGCTTAAAATGAAAATCACACTTGCTGAAATGAAAATCACACTTGCTTAAAATGAAAATCACGCTTGCTGAATTGAAAACCACACTTGCTTAAAATGAAAATAAATGAAATAAAATAATTACACAATGTTACCAATATGTACAACAAATAGAAAAGGTGTGCAAACTATGGTTGATGGGGTTCCTCTACTCCTCAACAAGCACACCAAACGACTATCAAAGATTGGAGATCAAAGCAGCAATATGTATTCCAGAAAATGAAGTTGGAGAAAATCTCTAAAGATATTACAAGAATTCAACTATCTTCCTCTCTATCCTCACTTTACAAATTATATATATTGGATGGAACATGGAACCCTTTGTATGAAGGATGCACTCCTATTTATACAAAAAACTTAAGATAACTAATCAGTAAATATGGATCCAAAATTATCTCTTGTGGTTACAAAGAATTACCTAAAAATATGAAATACAAATCTTCTCACACATCTTTAGGAGGCACATATCAAAACATCCATGATTCTTCTCTTTTGAATGTGCTTAATCAATAATCCAAATCTTCTACAATTATTCCACAAATCTTCATGAGTTGGAATTGAAATTCGAATTTGTGGTTGAGTAGCCAAATAGGTGCCTTCTAGAATCTTCAAAGAGGCCTACAATATCATAAAACTCATACCACTTTTAGATATATATGAAAAAATGTTAATTTCCTAATATTTAATCATAAATTCTCTTAAAATACTTAAAATAAATGACTTGGAAAATAATAATGATAAACCCATATGATCGTGAAAATGGTTATTAATGTAGGGTTATGGAGCTATAGAATATGGTAAAGAGTTACAGAATATGGTAAAATGATGGAAATGAGGGTAAAAGAGGATGCCATTTTCGAGGCCCAACACAAGCCCCTATAATTTGGTATGCTAGACTAAATATGTATATACAATTGCAAGGTTCTAAAAGTGGGTTTGTTGATAGTAATTTGTATACAAAATATGAATCTGATCATATTTCTTGTTGTTGTGGTTTATGTAGATGTTATTATCTTTGGAACTGATTTGGAATAGAAAGGACACTAGTTTGTGGAGTCAATGCAAAAAGAATTTGAGATGTCTATGATAGGAGAGTTGTCCTTCTTCCTTAGATTGCAAATTATCCAATAAAAAAGGGGTATCTTCATCTCTCAATATAAGTACTTAAGAGAAACACTGAAGAAATTTGGGATGGAAGAGTGCAAGCTAGTTAATACCCCATGGTTACTAGTTGTAATCTATGTAAAGAGGACAAAACTAGTGTTGTAAATTAGAAAACCTCCAGATCAATGATTGGAAGCTTGTCGTACTTAACTACCTCAAGAACAGGCATAATGCAAGTAGTGGGATTAGTGGCTAGATTTCAAGCTAGTCATAGAGAAATCATGTCAATGTTGTATAAATAATTTTCAAATACTTGTAAGGCACAACATACTTTGGTTTATGTTATGCTAGAGGTAAATAATTTATATTAAAATCTTACACTGATGTTTATGGGGATGGTAGCCATGATGACAGGAAACACACCTCTGCAACAAAATTATTTTTTGGAGATTATATTGTGTCTTGGGTGATCAAAAAACAAGATTCAATCTTGTTAACTACAATAAAGGCTAAATACATTAATGCAGCCACCTGTTGCACTTGAATACTTTAGATGAAGCAGACCTTAAAGGAAATCAAGGTAGAGTTGACTAATTCAACACCAATCATGTGTGACAACACTAATGCTATCATCATATCTAAAAATCATGTCATGCATTCAAATACCAAGCATATTCAAATTAAGTTTAATTTCTTAACATAAAAAGTTGATTCTAGTGTTGTTCAACTTGAATATGTGGTGACTAATGATAAATTGGTAGATATATTCACAAAGACATTGGCAAGAGAACCATTTGAATATCTTAGGAAAAAAATAGGATTTATTTCTTCAACAAATAAGTGAATCAATTTTAATAAGTATTGGTATCTACTCATCTTGTTGGTCCAATTGAAGGGTAGGCTGCTAAGTGATCCTCATATTTTTACTTCTCTTTAGAGTGTCAACAAGAGTTTCTTTCACTTGTTACATCATTTTCCATTAATGTCAAAAGGGGAGAAGAAATTAATGAGTGGAATGATGATTATAAATTTTAGGGGAAGTGTAAAGATAGAGAGGATCTTTCTTGGTTTCAGGGGGGAGTTACTACGAAAAGGCTTGGAGATATTGCCACATCAATGCCAAAGGGGGATATTGTTGAGCATAATGTTGGCATTGATGTTAACTGAGTTAAACTGGTAAATGTATGGAGATTCAAGCTTAGGGGAGGTCTTATGGTAGCTACACCCATTCATAGAGAACCATCATAGCAGGAGGTCAAATGAAGAAATCTATAAAATCTTATAACTATGGTGGTTGGGAAGCCCAGGCTTTGAAGGCATTTCTTCCTCAAGAGATCTATTCAAGTCTTCCTAGAAGTGGCACAATTGGATGATGTTAGGTCCCTATAATACTAGTGTAGTAATTATATTGTTATTATGTGTTCCATAGAATCCTATTATTGTTATTTTTGTGCGCTTACATTATTATTGTTATATAGGCCCTAATTATATTTTGACCCTTTAGGTTCCTACATATACCAAGGAGGTCTTATCAATTGAATAATCTAAGAATCATTCAATTATGTGATGTAAAGGGAGGTTTCCCCCTCTAAGTGGCTTATTATTGAGTCATTTATGTATGTTTTCTTATGTTTCTATGATATTTTTGATTTGGATACGTAACGTTTGGAATCAAAGTTCTTGATCCTATGGTTTTGTTGCTTCAAATAGTTCATTGCGGATTTTTTTTGACAAATAATTAAATTTATACCACATAAACATAAAATCTTTATGAACATTTGGTTACAATTTCAGACCTTGGTTCGCTATATTTTCCGAGATATGGTCGAAGGAAGGTATGGTTTTTGCATGCTCCAGAATTCAGTCTCAAGCAATTGTTCTAGGGAAAATTGGCATAGCATTCTCTTCAAAGAATCATATTTGAATTTTGTAAAAAATTACTTAAATTACACACAATTTAGTTTCTTAGGTATGTGTTTTAGGTTCTAAGATTAAAACAATGACATGTGGAATCTCGTACAAGTTTGATCTACTGAACTAGTCCATAATCAGGTCACCATGGTAGAATTGACAAAACTTTATATTGAAGAATCCAGTCTTGGTCTAATTGGAAAGTTTGGAAAGAGGAAAGAGAGGTTTAGCACAATATGTAATTTTATACATTTGGAGGATTAAATAACATAGATATAATTGTTTCAATATAAGACCTATAAACAAGCTAAAAATTAAGCTCTAAAAGCTGTGTGTTTTTAAATTAGCATAAATTTTGTTTGAAAGATAAGTTTGAAGTGATTCAAAGGGAATATTGAAGAATATATATCATTAATTGGTCCAATATTCTTCCCAAACAAGAAAATCATACACAAATTATTCCCTCTGAAATCTCTAATATGACACATGAAGAAGAGAAATAAATGCAATGTGATATATCAAAATTATGGCAACAATTTTCTCTCTCACAAGGAGAAACCAAAAATGAATTGAGAGTGATGAATATTTAAATGGATGGTTTAGAAGCAAAAATAAAAGGGGACATGGACAATTTAAAATCATACATTGAAGGTTTGAAGGAAGGTTTCAAAAAGTTGCTAGAAGAAAGGCTTCCCAGTGGTGACAAGGTATTGCATGAAATCCATCATGAGAACAAAAGAAATATGATTCATGATTTTAGAGACTCTAACTCTCGATTGAAAAACAACCATATTCCAATGATCAATATGAGGAAGCTTGATGGAAAGGATTTTGTAACATGGATGCTACAAATGGACCAATTCTTTGATCTACATGATGTGCAATACACACAAAAGGTACACATTACATGCTTATATTTATAACCAAACAGTTTGTGTGGTATCGATGGATTTGTTATCATAAATAAATTTTCACTTGGACAATTTTTGTGGAGGAATTGATAGCAAAATATGAGGATACAAAGAGAAATACCTTCTTAATGAAATGATAAATATCAAAGAAAAGGGTTGAGTTGGGGAGAGCATTGAGGATTTCCAAAGATTGAATTGTAAAAATTTGGATGCCCAAATTTCTACTATGGAAATTGATTATGTTTCTCTTATTTGTTAATTACTGAAGCAAATTATTTACTGTTTCGTACAGAAAAAATTGAAATGAATAAATTGTAGCCTACATAATTTAAATTATAAACAGAAATAAGAAACTGAATGGGAAAGAGATACAACACATCTACATAGTTATTTTTTGACAAATGTCCTTAGAAAAACCCAATGTGGGAAGACCGGTGTAGTATCTCTGAGGGTTTTATTATTAAGCAGTATTAATTTCTGAGTACAATTCATTGGATGCCCAATTGACTATTCGATACAAAGAAAAACTGGATGAAATGAGTAGTGAGATGCTCTCACATTGTCACTGGAAGAATCTGACCTTGATCTTGTTGGGAAGAGGCTTTGCATCCTTTCTGTGTCAGCCTCTTCACAAAACTGTGTCAACCCTACACCGTATTTGCGTCACCTCTGCTGGGGGTTGCGCTGCTCTTCCTTCTTATCCATTGCTGCCCAGAAACTTTGATTTCTAGCCTCCCAGTATCACGCCTTGGCTCCCTGCTTCTAAAACTTGACTTCCTCAGTAGGAAATTCGATCTCCCTCTAGGCTCTGTGCTTCCAATGTTTCAGCATTACGTGGGATAGTGTCAACACCTCTCTAGATGTTGTTCTATCCTCTCTGCCTTGCACTCTCTGGCTGAGGAAAAGACTCCTCACCAGAAACTATTGCTGCCCCTCTCTGCAAAATATCACTATCAAAAATCTCTCCGATTGTTTCTCTGCTTCAAAAAATCGAACTTGTGATCTCCCCTCTGTGTGTTTTCCAAGTGCTTATCAAGCATTCTCTTATGATCCTCTCGTTGATTAATCAATGGGCCAAATTATATTATAATCAATGGCAAGGATCATATTGACATGATCTCCACCTTCTTCTAGAAGTTTCACCCACAATTTAGATTAATACCCTTTATTATTTTAATTTCCTATGTTTAGGCTTAGGGTCCCATTAAAAATAATTAATTATTTTAATAAAACCTTCTTCAGGTGGAATTTCCCAACACTATTTCTGGTTATTGGAGAATACATGTTTCTAAGCCTCCTTGCAAAATTTGGCACTTAGAGGACATCCGATGCTACTAGAAATGAACACTCCCACTTAGCGAGGAAAGTGATCTAGCAATTCAAGTTGATGAAGCATCACTCTATTCTGTAACATCTCCTTTTACGTTGCTGATGTCTGACATCCTGTCCACAAACTACTTTGTAAATGTTGCATTTGTTCTGTTGGTGACCTTGGGATTGTCAATACTGCATCCATACTGCAATTACCTCTCAATTCTTCATCTGTGTTGTTGTTGGCACTACAAATGCCAAATGCACTTGCACTGTAACCTTCTCCAACTGGTGCTGCTACTGTATCAACAACAAAAAAGAATCCCAAATTACTGAACTATTGTTCAGTATGATGTATCTCGTTGTTGGAGTCTGACTATTGCTAGTCTCTAGGTTGACCCTTTGAAGCCTCTGCGTTTCTGCTGGCCTCTTCTCTGTGCCATCTGTACTATTGCCAACTCTGCTCTATGCTGCTCAGTTTCTAGGGCTACTAGCCATTGCAGCTGTCACTTTGACACTCCTGTACGTCAACTCATATGTTCCATCCTGTTACTTCTATTATGAGCTCCCGTAGTTAAGGAATTGATCCGAGAGATGGGATCCTTAAGGATCCTGCCCATTCATAGTTCTTTCGAACTATAGCTCTAAATCAACCCACCTCCCTCCTGAAGGCATCTCGAGTATCATGGAAAACTCATCCTCCTCAATATTCACAGCTGCAACCTTTAGATCATGCTTCTCATCTTTGTTATTCTTCCTGAGAGGACATTGTGTTGCGTAATGACCAAGTTCACCACACTTGAAGCATTTTAACATCAAAACATCTTTCTTCTTCTTCCGTTGCTCCTGCTACCCCTTAGATGCAAGGGTTGCATTATCATCCTCCTCCTTGGGCTTCAACCCACTGTTGTTGCTTTCATCAAGTTTACACTTGATCGAGTCCCTCCTCAACTCCTCTTTCTTAAGAGCTGCCCACATGTCATCCCAGTTTGGCAAACTTGCCCTGCCTAGGATGCTTTGGGAAAAGACTTGCCACTCCTTAGATATTGAATTTAGGGTCAGTATTACCATCTCAGAACCTTGAGGTGTTGACCCCACAACTTCCAACTCATCTCGGGTCTTCTGAAGCTTTGCAAGGAATGGATCAATGTGTTCCCCCTTCTGCATTTACATAGATCTCATCTATTGCTCCAAGTACATCTTCTGATGCTTGGAAGATCCTTGATAAAGCATCGACAATGCATCCCACATCTCCTTGGCATTGTTTCTTCCAGCGGTGTGACAGACTATATGATCCTTCACTCTATTGAGGATCATTATTTTTTTCTTCACCATTTCTCCCTTGTACTTCTTGAGTGGATCTAGATCTACTGGCTCAACTACCATGCTATCCACGCAGACTTTGATAAAATGTTCATCCAGAAGACATGACATCCTTACCTTCTAGATCACATAGTTTGATGCCTCATCCAAGCTATCCCAATATCTCAGTCCACTGGTTGCCATCTCTTCCAATAGAAAAAGTTGAATAGCCTCCTCTCTCCTTTGCACAACACTGGATTGGCCTACGCACTCCCTTCTGGGGCTTGTAGATCTACCCCTCTTCCTTCCTGCTTAGCTAGTGAGAATTCAGAATCTTTAGCTGGAAGTCCTTTGTGGAAGAATTTCCTCAACCATGTCTCTCCCTTCCCTCTGACATCTTTCTTCCCAACAACTGCCTGTATAAAATTGTGTCGCACCAAAAAACCTCTCTTTGCTGAAGCTTCTGTTCTGCTACTCCCTTTGCCATTGAAATATTTCAATATCGAAATCTTACCCCTATATAACTCACTCATAGAGATATTTACCATGAAAATCTAGCCCTCTTAGCTTGAACTACGCAAACCATTTGGGGATTCGAATTGTTGCCTTCGCAGGAATTTTGAATTCCCTTCTTCCTTCAACATTAGGTCTTCTGAATATGCTCTTCTTGCTTCACCTACACCTCTAATACCATGTGAAAATTTGGATGCCAAATTTCTACTGCAGTAACTGATTACATTTCTCCTATTTGTTAATTACTAAAGCAAATTATTTACTATTTCCTATAGTAAAACTTGAAGCAAATACATAGCAGCCTACACCATTTAGATTATAAACAGAAACAAGAAACTAAAGAGGAAAGGGATACAACACATCTACACATTTATTTTTTGACAAATGTCCCCGAAGAAACCCAATGCGGGAAAATTGGTGCTCCAACTATGAGGGTTTTATTATTAAGCAGTAGTAATTTCTAAGTACAATTCATTGGATGACCAACTAGTTATTAGATACAGAGAAAAACCTGAAAAAACGAGTAGTGAGATGCTCTCGCCCTGTCATGAAAAGAATCTGACCCTGATCTCACTAGAAAGATCCTTTGTGTCCCTTCTATCTCAGCCTCTATTTAGAACTGAGTCAACCTTAAGAAGTCATTGCGTCACCTCTATTGGGGACTGTGTTGCTCTTCCTTCTGATCCTCTACTGCCCAAAAAACTTTGATTTCCAGCCTCTTGGTCTCCCTACTTCTGAAACTCGATTTCCTCAGCAGGAAATTCAATCTTCCTCTAGGTTTTGTGTTTCCACTACATCAGCATTACGTGGGCCAATGCCAGACTCTCTCTAGAAGTCGTTTTGTCCTCTCTGCCTTGTACTCTCTGGCATAGGAAAATAATCCTCACTAGATACTATCCCTTCCCCTCTCTTGAAGAGATCACTATCAAAAATCTCTTTGGCAGCTACTTTTCTTCAAAAAATTGAACTTCAGATCTCCCTTTTGTGTGTTCTCCAAGTGCCCATCAAGCATTCTCTTATAATCCTCTCAGCGATTAATCAATGGCTTATATTAGATTCTAATCAATGGCTAGGATCATGTATTGAATTAATATCCACCTTCTTCTAAATTTTTTACCCACAATTTAGATTAATATCCTTTAGTTATTTTAATTTCCTAAGCTTAGACTTAGGGTCCCATTAAAAATAATTAATTATTTTAATAAAACTATCTCTTGATGGAATTTCCCAAAATGATTTCTGGGTATTGGAGAATACATGTGTCTAAGCCTCCATACAAAATTTGAGACTCATATCACATCCGATGTTACAAAAAATCAACATGAATATCTATGTAACTAATATTCCACAAGAGCATCTGACTAATGTCTTCATAGGGGCTTTAAAGGATAACATCCAACATGAGTTTTTCCTTTGGGAAACTAAGTCATTGGAGAATGCATTCAGGGTGGCAAGAAAATTTGAATGAAAAATTACGGCAACAAGGATATCTACCACTCACAATTATAAAGATGGAAGTGTTGTTTCCCCTAGCCTCCCATAACCTACGAGGTTCACACTACAAAAACTAGAGGAAAAAAGAGCAAAGAGGATTTGTTACAATTGTGATAACAAATACACTAAAGGCCATAAGTGTGTTGAGAAGAAATTATTTTACATAGATTGTGAAGAGGAGGAAGAATAGGAACAAAAAGCATCAAAAGAAGAAGAATCGCACCAAGAACTAAACCCAGTGGTTGAAAAATAAGAAATGAATTTTACCATATCTTGTAATGCTTCAACGAGAATTACCACCCCTAAAACTCTCAAGATAGAAGGATATATCAAAAAGAAAAATTTAATAGTTTTGATTGATTCAGGTAGTATGCATAATTTTATCCATTGTAAGATAGTCAAGGATATGAATTGCTTTCTATATCCAGTACCAGAGTTTCAAGTGTTGGTTGCAGATGGAGGAACTACAAAATTATCAGGGAAGTGCCATAATATCAATCTCAACATGAGGGAATGTTCATTTAATAGTATAGTGTTTCCCATTCCAATGGGTAGTGCTGATGTGGAATTAGGATTCTAATGGTTACAATCTTTAGTGGCTATAGATTTTAATTTTCAAGAACGTTTCTTGAATCTTTTTGGGAGTGAAAGGAAATTGAATTAAGGGGTATCACAAGGAAACTTGGGAAGATAATAAACTCTTATGGAGTTACAAATATTTTGAAGAAGGAACAATGAGGGGTAATTACACATTTATTCTCACTAGATGTTCAAACATCTAAGTCATTAATTTCTCCAAATATCCAAAGTGTCCTTGAGAGTCATTCCAAGGTATTTGAGAATCCCAAAGGTCTCTCATCTATTCACGAGCATGATCATGCTATTAACTTGATTCCAGGAAGTGTTCCTCCAAACATTAGACCTTCTAGATATCTCTATGCCCAAAAGAGTGAAATTGTATGTATGGTTGGGGAAATGTTAGAGGCTAGTATAATTCAACCTAGCCAAAGTTCTTTCTCTTCTCTAGTAGTATTGGTGCACAAGAATGATGGATCATGGCGTATTTGTTCAGATTATACAGAGCTCAACAAGATCACTATTAAAGATAAATTTCCCATTCTTGTCATTCGTGAATTGTTGGATGAACTACATGGAGAAATTTACTTCACCAAGTTGGATCTTTGTTAAGGATGTCATCAAATTATAATGAAGACAAAAGACATTCCAAAAAAAACATTCAGAGCTCATGAAGGTCATTATGATTTTTTGGTCATGCCTTTGGGCCTTCGTAATGCACCTTCAACATTTCAAGGTTTGATGAATTCCACTTTTAAACACTTCCTTAGAAAATTTGTGTTGGTATTTTCCCATGATATACTAATCTACATAAAGTATTGGAAATATCATGTTCAACATGTAGGTTTTAACCTCGTACAGAAATTACCTGCATACGAATTCTAAAACGTAGAAAATAAACAATGCGAGAGCATGACACATAAAACACAAATACACAGAGATTTTCCCTTGGATCCCAAAACCGGGACTACCATCTTGATTTTTCATTATTTTTCTTTCAATTTTACAATACTTATTTATACATGCCAAAGCATCCAATACCATGGACCGACCGACTGCACCTCCAAATAGGTTAAACACATACCCACTTGTAGATCTTCTCTATTCCAGATCTCCAGCCCAGTCTGCATCAACAAAGGTATGAATATCCAACACTCTATCCAATCCTGGTCTTCCTTGGTAGCACAAACCATAATTACTAGTGCCATGCAAATACCTGAAAACCTCCTTCACTGCTATCCAATGCTCCTTCCCTAGTTTTGACATAAGCCTTCTCAATACTCCCACTGCATGTGCAATGTTTGGTCTAGTACAGACCATTGCATACATTAGGCTACTAACTGCACTTGCATATGGAACATGGGACATATCCTCTTCCTCTTCTTGTGTCTTGGGATACTGTTTAGCAGATAACTTTACACCTATAGGAATAGGAACCTTCACCGGTTTACTATCCTACATATTAAACCTCTATAGTATTTTCTCGACATACTTCCTTTGGTTTAACTAGAGTTTCCTTTTTGCCTGATCTCTTTTAATTTCCATGCCCAAAATGTAGTTTGTAGCACCAAGATATTTCATTTCGAATTTGGAGGATAATTGGGTCTTCAAATCCTGGATAATTTCTTTGTCATTTCCAACCAGCAACATATCATCCACATACAAGACCAGATAAATAACATGGTCACCAATTAATTTAAAATACACACAGTGATCTACTTTGCTTCTGGTGAAGCCAAGCGCCCGTATAAATGTGTCAAATTTCTAATACCACATCCTTGGTGACGGTTTTAACCCATACAGAGACTTCTTTAACTTGCATACCTCAAACTGTGAAGGAAGTTAGAAGTTTCTTGGGTGTAGTTTAGTATTGGAGGAATCTTATTTCTCATTTCTATTTTATTGCATCACCAATTCATGCTTTTACAAGTTCTAAAATCTCCTTCCAGTGGGGAGGAAAACAACATAAATCATTTGATACTTTAAATAAGAAAATTGTTACAACTCCAATCTTGGCTTTACCAGACCTTCAACAGCCATTTGAAATAGAAACTGATGCTAGTGGGTATGTAATGGGTGTAGTATTATTACAAAAAGGAAAGCCTATTTTTTTTCATTCAGAAATATTTTCTAAAGAAGTTTCTGACTATCCAACTTATGATAAAGAATTGTATGCATTAGTGGAAAGCATTAAAAAATGGAAACTTTATTTAATACACAAAGAAACAGTGGTTCGTACAAATCATCAACCACTTCAGTACCTTCAATCACAAACTAAGTTGCAACATTCTCAACATTATATATGGATGGGGATTTTGCAGAAATTCCATTTAGTAATAAAATATAAGAAAGGTGCCACCAATAAAGTAGTTGATATGTTATCAAGGCCTTCTTTGA
Organism: Pinus taeda; assembly: GCA_000404065.3. Lineage (NCBI taxonomy): Eukaryota > Viridiplantae > Streptophyta > Pinopsida > Pinales > Pinaceae > Pinus > Pinus taeda. The sequence goes on from APFE031668803.1 coordinate 107,735, forward strand.
ATGCTTCAGTTATTCTGCAAAATGGTTCTTTAGCACATGGAAGTTATATAGAATAATATGCTGCAAATATTGATTTTAAGGATGTTTATGAATCACTAAGTCATGTTGCTGAGGTGGAAGAAGTGAATTATCATGTTCATGACAGGTTATTGTGCCATTTTGGAAAGTTATGCATACCACAAGGAGAAAGAATGCATGTCATCAGGGAAGCACATTCTTTTTGTGTTTCAAGGAAGTTGGGTGTAGGTAAGAGAATGACACAATTACAAAGGATTTTATATTAGCCTTAGATGAATAAAACAATTACTAAATAAATCAAAGGTTGTGTCATGTGCTCAACAAGAAAACCAAACATCAAAAAGTTAGATTTGTATATGCCCCTTCCAGTTTCTTCTTAGCCATGGAAAAGTATATCTATGGATTTTGTAGGAGGGCTTCCAATGTCTAGAAAAGGGCATGATTATTTATATGTTGTGGTTGATAGATTTAGAAAAATGTGTATTCTTGTTGCATGTAAAAAGAAAGTAACTCTTGAATAGGCTAGACAAATGTTCTTTCAAAATGTATGGGTTCATTTTGGGTTGCCAACTACTATAATCTCAGATCGAGACTCTCACTTTCTGGGAGAGTTTTGGTGCACTTTGTGGGGACTCATGGACACTAAGTTGAAAAAGAGCATAGCTTCTCATCCACAAACTGATGGGAAAAGAGAGGTAGTGAAAAAAACAGTGGTACATCTTCTCATAGGTTATTTTAAAAGACATCCTAAGTTTTGGGATGAATCCTTAGATTATGTCCAACATGCTTACAACTCGCCCTTCTACTCTTCTATTAGCAAATATCCTTTTGAAACATGTTATGGGTACTTGCCAAAATCACCAATGGACTTTATGTTTGGTGAAGAAGCTAAGGAGGATGAACATGGAAATTCCTACAAAGAAATAGTTCATTCAAAGAATCCAAAATATTCATGAATAAGTGCAGAATAAATTGGAGAAAAGTCAGGCCAAGTATAAATGAGTGATGACAAGCATCAGATCGATCATCACTTCCAGGTTGGTGATCAAGTATGGCTATACATAAACAAAAAAAGGATGAGAAGTGAAGGTAAAATTTTTGAAACCTATAAGGTATGGTCCTTTTAAAATTGTTGAAAATATTGGGTACAATGCATTCTGGTTGAATTTACCTCCATACATGCACATATATTAGGTTGTAGATGTTGAAAATTTGAAGTTGTATGAACCTCAAATTATTATGGATTCAGAGGAAAATGCTCAAATTCCAACAATAGATGATTTTGCACTTGAATGTATGACTAAGTTATAGGAAGATACCATCATGGATAGGAACATCCACACTTCCATATGAGGATATGTCGAGTATGTTCGAGTGGGACTTAAAGGCATGAATCCAAGAAAAGCAAGGTGGATGGAGATCATAAGGGTGAGGGAACAATAACCTCAACTCATATCTGCTTAAAACCAAAATTTTGGTGGTCCAAAAGCTTCTAATGGAGAGGAATAATCCAAGAGGATCCTCAAAATGCTCAAAATTTAACAGTTCTAGCTACTCATGAAACCAGCACCAAGTTGAAGAGCTTGTCACGTTGATTTCAGTAGTATGTTCAGTTTTTAAAATGGCCTCCGTATGAGGGAGAAAACACACTCTGAAGTTTTGTCCAAGCATGCAAAAAAAAGGGAGGTGAGAGCAGGCCATGTGGTAGAGCTAGAGTAGGCCAAGTGGTAGCACCAGAGTAGAAAGAGTGGTAATAGGTGAGCAGGCCACATGGAAATAGGTAAAACTACCAAGTCGTGGGTCGAACCCGCAACCACTGGGCCGAAAATCCAGAAATTCACGAATAGGCCACGACTTCATTTGTTATAACATGGGTGCAAATATTTATTTAAAATTTTTCTATTGATATGGTGGGAAGAATGGTTGGAGGAGCTGGCCATATCTGGAAACCCGCCAAACCCTTAGATTGTTTAACCATACACCAACGTCGATGCCAAACATAGCGCAAAGTTGTATTTTGTTCCAATGATTAAACTATATCATACGACTATCATCCAAAGTTAAATCAAATCTCAGATGGCATGGGTTTATTTTACGATACGATATATTGTATTGTATATATGATATCCCATGGGTTGATTAATATATATCTGTCAGACTATAGTTATAACTATATGTCAACTATTTGATATATGTAGCATGAAAAAAACAATAATATACTATTGTTAAGACTATACCACATATGATATATGGTTGCAATGAATTGATATGTATTGCCAATCAAATCTAGGGAGGCCCATGAGTTTGACCCTAGAACCTTCCCGTGGGTTTATAAAAAGCTTTACCATTATGCCATCGCCCAAGGGAGATAGAAGGAGTGATTTTGTAATTGTTTTGAGTTGTGCCTTTAAATTCTTTTTGAGGCATATCTTGGCCAATATTGGGCCTTTTTGTAATCTAAAAGTTGCATTGGAAAGTTGAGGCGGAGACCTTTCTGCTGACAGTAGTCATTGATGTCTGTGAGCAGATACCAAAATGGAGAATTTTGGTGTAAAGAGACTTTTTGAGCATTTTCAATACATCAGGTGCCCATTGAAAGCGAACTCAGAGATGTAGTCAAGGAGGGACAAACTCTGTCATAAAATTTGTTGTGTTTTCTTCTTATTTATGTTGTTCATGGTTGATTTCAGATTTCAAATTTTTAAGTTTATTGCCCATAAAAATTCATTTTCCTTAATAATTCCCTTAAAAATCAATCTTAGTTAATATCTGTAGAAATTAAGCAGATAGTCAATCCTGTTGTTTTTGGATCATATTTCCACTAATTTAAATTGTCCATATTGAAGCAGTGAATAAAGAACCTCCCAGCTATAGTCCTTACCACCAGATCACCAATTGCATGATACTTAGATGCTCCCCTAAAATAACAAAGAGTTTGTGTCCTTAGAATTTAACTAGATTTCTCCTTCTATAGTTAGAATCAATGGCCACCTTCATTGTTTAAATAGACCACTTTTTCAACAAAGAAAATATCATACTAATAGATCTTAATCAAAGTGGGGATGGAGCCAATGCATTCATCACAAAAGGAAAGCCAATGATCAATTTAGCTCCATACTATATTAAATTTATTGTAATGAGCCCCTCTTTTCGATTGGAAGATGTAGGAAAGATAGATAACCATGGATTTGGTGAAACCAATTCACTAAATGCAACATCTCCCACCAACTACTTAAAAGGAAATTTTATATTACCTAGAGCCCCATATGATGTTCAAACATTTGTGCAACAAGTTGATAGGATGGATCTAATGAATAAACCCTATAGAAGCATCAATGGAAAAGATCTAGCTTCTGCCTTGTGATTTTGAATACAAAATTGATCCTTGGAAAGACAATCCTCCAAGTAATTAATGATCTTGATATCCTCAACATCTATGGTGTTGTCCAAGTAATACATCATGGTATCTAAAGTCAGACTCTGCTTGCCTCCCACCAACCCGATATATATATGTTGCCTCCACCAACCTATATATATATATATATATATAATATAATATATAATATATATATATATATATATATATAATAATATATATATATAGATATAGATATAGATATAGAATAGATATAGATATAGATATAGATATAGATATCTATATCTATATATATATATATATTTCTATTATATATCTGTGTGTGTGTGTGTGAGAGAGAGAAGAGAGAGAGAGAGAGAGAGTAAGTTTGTTGAAAATTTATATTAAAATAAAAGGAATAATTCTATGTATAAAAAAAATTTGTTGGTTTTCCACTTTGGAAATAATAGTTGTAATGGAAAAAAGATATTTTATCCATCGCAACCATATCAAAGTCTTAGCAGGGACTTAAAAAAGTGATTTCCATTATACAGTTGTAGCTATTATGATAGATATTAACATAACTACTATACTTATGATAGATAATCAAAATAATTGAGAGTCTAAGAATATTTAGAATCATTCAAATGGAGTGATAATTGTTACATTGGAGGGTTGTCCAAGCGAGTGCTATTATTCTACAATCTCAAAACCATGGGCTTGCTTTGTTAAAGTTATAATCTTTGAGTTGACTTCCTTGGTTTGTAGTTGGACTTCATATAAGTGTAGTAGGATTTCTTGGTAGGATTCATCTGTGTCCAATAGTAACTCGCTTACCATCATTTTAATGTTCCAATATAACTCCAATGTTTTCAAGTATTTGGTGTCTGTAGCTCCTGTACTTCGAATATCATCGATCTAATTCCCCATTTTCTAATCAATTTATGCATCGTTAATGAATCTATGCTCAAGTATAATTTGCTCCTTTATTGTTGCAATATATTTGCCAATGTGGGTAGGATTTTGTTCCTAATAAATAGTCACAACCTATTGATCCGCCATGCTAATCCCTGGAGGCAAATGGTCTACCTCTTCCATGATAACCCCTTCTACCTTGTTGAATTCAAGTCATGATATGGAGCCCTAAAGCTATAATCCATATAGTGAGACAAAGAGGTGAACAAATAACTACTCATAATATATGTTAGGGTCTTTCTTGGACTATTAACCATGTGTTGACAGTTCTTGACCCACCAAAACTGAGGGGATCTCCTTGGTATGAAGTCCCAGCTAGACCTCACACCGTTTGGTTTAGAAGTCCCATCTAGTACAATGGCTTTCTTACGATTATCTTAAATATATTCCTTAGCTCTTGCTTGTCATCACGTGAGAGTGGTTTGATTCATCTTTAAACAACGAGGTTCATGTGCATGGTGAGTGATAGTGTTACTTGTATCAAAGTCCTTCCACTGCAAATTGAGAGGGTGGAAGTAAGTCTCCAGTCGAAAGGGAAAAAATCACAACTCTGTCAGAGACACACAACACCACAAGACATGTACAACTTATGGAGCAATAGTCCACACGGATGCAATAGTCACAACACAAGAGAGAAGATAGCACGTACAAATAGTTTATGGGAAAATTTATGTCTGATGTTTGGTGAGGCAACCCAGATGGGCAGGACAATGCTAACATTCATACAACACATTTTTGTAAATATATGTATTATAGCAACCGAAAGAGTTGAATTGTTTAACATAGGTTAGAGAAAAATGCATTACAAGTGTTCAAGATTAGTCTCAAAAATAGTTACAATACATGTGTGAAAATGTGATGGATTGTTATTAGGCTTCTAAATTAAGTGAAAATTCCAAGACACATTGGTACACCATACATCACTAACCCTGTGAAAGGGGTTAGTGATGTATGGTGTAAAAGAAAAGACTATAGACTATCAAGGCTATGTGGGAGGAGCCAAGGTGAAAATTCCTTTGCATGTACAAATGGGGGATATTTATAGCCAAGGGTAAGACTATCCCTTGTGACTGTTTGACTTCCCTCATGACTGTTTGACTTTCATGACTTTTCAACTTTACATGACTCTTCAGATTACATGTGGGTCTCTTGGAATTCCATGTTACATTACATTAATTTATAACAATATGGCGCATAGTAGTGATGTCGACGACATGACTCATGATACAAATCGACATGACATTGCTGGTGTGTTCATGATGCTGGTGGTGTCCATGTTGAGTTGCCGTGTTGTTAAGTGATGAATGTGCTCTTGGTGTATCCTAGCTTCACCACTACATGGCAAGGTGCGGAGTCTTCGATGCTCTTGATGTTCACTTGATTTTTCATGTGTATGTTGCTCCTTTGCTTGTACTTTGGCATGCTTCATAGTTTCGTTCGTTCGTAGAAAAATCTCCTCGCATGCACTGTCCATTCGTGAAAAAATCTCCTCTCGTGTTCGTTCATTCATGAAAAAATATCCTCGCATGCTTCGTCTGTTTGTTTATTCATGAAAAAATATCCTTGCATGTTCTCTCCTTGTTCATCTCGTCCATCCTTACATCATGTATTATCCATGTACCTATATCTGGAATCACTCATGACGAGATGATATCAAATCCATAAACCTCCTAGTCTACCATGATGCATTTTCATTTGCTTTTGGATGTAGGTGACCAGGAGAGATGACAAGGCTATGAAACTAGTAAGGAAAATTTCAAGCTGGGATGTAGGCTGTGAAACCTGTGGGTGAAAATTGTGCAGAAGTCATTAGGAGGCTAAGCTGGACAATCTGGATCAGTAGTGACTATCCCCGGTATCTGGCTTAGTTGGCGGGTAGATCTGCGCAATGTTTTTGGAGAAGCAATGCAGGGAGCAAAAGGGCTTGGCAACAACGGTTGCGGAATTCCTGGAGAGAGGAAGCAATGGGCTACATGAGGCTTGGTAGCAAAAAATTCTCAATTCCTTGAGGAGTTGGCAGTGGGCTGCAGGAGGCTTCGCAACAAAAACTACCTAATTCCTAGAGGGAGTTGGCTGTGGGCTATGGGGTTGCTGGTGATAGAAAATTCATAATTGTTGGGAGGCTAACCTGCTAAACACCTTTGCGTAGTTTCTGAGCTGAGCAAGATGCTAGGAAATTGAGGGGCTTCCTCATGAAATATATTGAAATTTTTGGGTGAGCAGCTGGTCGACTAACTAGGTGGCTGGCCAGAAAAACTGCACAATTTTTTTAGGAAGACAGGGATAGACACTAGGTGTCTTTCTAGCTTGCCTACGCAGTTTTCTTAGTCAGCGGAGCAAGCAAGGTCTGTAGCTTTTGTGTAATTTTTTAGGGGAGTGAGTCCCGAGGTCACTGCCCAATCAAACTCTATGGATGACCAACAGGAGGGTTTTTGTATCCGTGTGTGGGCATCACAGGATAAAATGGCTTGTTGGAGACTTCTCCATTTTTCAGGTGACAGTCAGTCGAGTCAATTCTAGGGTGGAGGTCCAACTATTAGAGGGTGATCCAGTTGTTAGGACTTCAACAAAATAACCAAGTAGTGTGTGAGTGAGTGAATTTATGAATATGTGGCCTTACAAACAAACACTCCACATGACATGACCAAAAGACACCTCAGACCATCAAAACAACATATCCTCAACATGACTAACCGACGGCACAAGTGAAAAGCACAACACTTGTGATAAATCGTTGAACGACTATGATGACACTTATGTTATAGTACATACAACTTCATATGTGGGTGTGATAGATGTTCACCTAGCGAATACAACCTGTACACACGAAGCAGGACCTTATGCATGAAAAAACATGGCTGTAAGTGTGACATCGTGACCAACATGAAAAAAGTTGTTCATCAAATAGTCAAGCAAGGAGGGTGCAAAGACTCAACACGAGCTCACGAGTTGAGCCCCAATGCTTGCAAACATCAAGTAAAAATCCAAGGGAGGCTCTCAAATTGGATGCAAACCAAAATTTTAGAGGGTGTTGCAGCAGCTACAACACTTGGCGACACACTGGTTGAACTCTAGCTTTCTGTTTTGGTCCATTGACATCACAAGGCCTTGGTCTTTCAGCGAGTATTGAATTGTTGTGTAGGTTACTTAGGCCTCACCATTTACCCCATGGACAGACATGGTTCATCTTTCACCAACTCATTCAAACACAACAACAAGTTTCATCTTGATCACAATGTTTCGAAATTGGGAAGGGTAGTTTGGCTCGCGAGTTAAAAAAATTAAGAGTATAATTTTTCATATTTGGTGTTGCTTTGCTGCCAGTAGGCATAAATAGTACCCTAACGGAGTCACGTGGGAACACACACATTTCTCCACTGCTCGCAAGCCTGGTCAGTACCATAGTGGAGTTGCATGCTTCACCTCTCTACGTAGGAAGCCTTTCTCTTCTTTCGCCTTTGTATTTTTTTTATTATTATTTTTTTTTAAGAGAACTATGCATAGGAACTTATTTATTTTTGGGGTAAAAGAGGGATCCTGACTTATGGAGAGAAGAAGAGTATTTTCCTTCAGAGAAGAATGTAAGACCTCTGACATAGGTTTTCTCGTTTGGAGTTTCCCCTTCTCCATTTCTACTAGTTGGATGAGCTTGAAAACACAAAGAAGAAGGCTGAGTACATGCATGGGGTTTCCCAGTGTGGAGCACAGAGAAGACAGACACAGGGCTGGCCAAGTGTTGCAGACTCTTTGGATCTTAGCCACATACTCATTCAAAAGACAAAAATCAGTAGAAGGCATCACTTATTTACAAAACTAAAAATAGCATGGTACTAAGAAAACAAAACGAAACGAAAAAAATAGTAAACAAATAAAACAAAACAACAAGCAAGAAAAACAAATGAAACCAAGTCGGCAAGAAAACAAACAAGCAAACTAGAAAACAAGGACAAGTAGGAAAATAAACACTACTCCTACTCCTACGTTAATAGTGCATGGGCCTGCTTACGTGAAGTGATATTTTCAAAGCAGGCACTGACGCATTGGCTGGCCCATGTTGGTGAAAGCATGGTTCATGAGAAACACAACCAAGCAAAACAATAAACATAAAAGATATAACAATGAAGACCAACACACTCTAAGTTTAAACGTGTCCACAGAAAAGAAAAGAGTAAATGTGCATGGCAAACCCTTTGTGGACTTTCCATGGTGTTGTGACACACTACATATAGATGATCAACATATGCAATCTCTTGATTGTGGCATAAAAGAAAACATGAGAAAAAGAGACAACTTATGCCTTGTAAGTGTGCTTGCTGTGAATGATTCCTCCAGTGCAAGAGTGATGGGATCATGTGATTCCAGTGGAGGAAGTGAAATCTAGGTTTTGGATTGATCTTCAGTGCATGTAGATGAGTGATAAGGAGCCTGAGCTCTTTCACAAATTTTTTGATCAGAAGTAGAACCAACCTTAGGACAGTGAGGGCTTGACATAACCATAAACTCAGGCTAAAGTGCCTCGATAGCCTTTGGGGTTTCCACTTCATCAATAGATAAATCATTAAAGACCAGTGGCTTAGACATATTAATAATGAGTGAATCAACATCATGATCAAATGAAGAAGTACAGAGATCACGACAACCATGATCAGAAAATTCAGGATGTTTTTCAGCATCCTCATGATTTGATGAATCATACAAAGGGGTAGATGAGAAGCTAGAATTTTCACCCTTTGCATTTTTGGAAAGAGTAGATGAAAGATCGAGTGGATTTTTAATGAACAATTTGGCCTCTTCATTATCAAATGATGGACTGACATCAGATGTGTTCTGTGAATCATCGAAAGAAAATCCATTCATGGATGAATTAACACGAAGACAATCAGGGATACCAAAATCACCAACGATGTCAGGGAAAAGCGGGGGAGGCATGAACAGAAGGAGGTCATACTTCACAGTGGGTTCATGCTTAGATTCTCAGTCATACTCCTTGTGAATGACAATTCAAGTTGGTTGTGCAACATCAAGTCCGTCGATGGATTGATCCTTGTTCACAACAAGTGTAGAGTTTGGAACAAAAGAACACAAGATAATGCAATCTAGAGGATCAGTAGAATGCAGAGATGGAGGTTGAGGTAACAAGTGTGTATGACAACCCATGGTATTCCCACCCAAATATATGTAGATATTGAGAGTAGTGAGGGTGGGAGGATGTGACAGTTGAACAGATGTGTGCGCATGCTCCCCCACATTGCTCTATGGTGGTGGAGTTGTTTGATGAGGGGAAGGCAGACAATCACTTGCAACAGCGACTGTGTCCACTTGTGATTGCACAACTCCATCACCAAATTATGTTGAGCGGGGTTTGAACTTCAACTTCATCTTGGGACAGAGTGATTTCATAAGGAAATATTTAAATGTTTCCATGAGATATTGGAATTTCATCTGACTTTTCAGAGCTTCAAACATGAATAGATGGAATCATTGCAAAAAATCCAATGGCGATTCATGCAGAGCCTTCCATTGCTTTAATTTTATTTTAACAAGTGCTTCGGGATCAAAATGGTCAAGAACATATTCAATTAGATCATTGAACTGCTTGAATGAGTGCATGGAGTTATGAGGTAGTATGCTACACCATCGCATTGGGTTGTCATGAAGTGTGTGTGCGAGTAGTGAATAGACCTCTGTTTCATTAAAACCTTCCACGTTCTCCATGAATGCATGGAAGATGTTTAAGTGCTCAGGCTAGGCCACTTCACCTTCACCATCATACATGATTTGTGACAAGTCATCCTAGAACTCCCACTCAACGTGAAAGATATGTAAATTGGAAAAAAATTTCAAAGGGTGAACTACAACAAACTCCATGATAGATGTGTGAAGATTCAACACATATTGTGAGGACCTGGCTTGTCATTTGGCCTTCCCTCTAGCAGAAAAAATGTTGATGGTGTTGGACCCGCCAACATTCAGGGGATCTCCCCAGTATGAAGTCCCAACTAGACCTCACATTGTTTCGTGTATAAGTTCCATCCGGTGCAATGGCCCGGTTGCCGTTATCTTAAAGATATGCCTTAGCTCTTTTGTGTCAGCAAGCGATAGTGGCCTGCTTCTTATTTGAACAACGAGGTTCACATGCTTGGTGAGCGCTAGTGTTACTTGTGTCAAGGTCCTTTCACCGCGGAGAGAGAGGGTGGAAGGTAGTCTCTAGTCGAAAGGGAAAAATTCCCAACTCTGTCAGAGACACAACACAACAAGACATGAACAACTTCTGGAGGAGCAGTCCCCGTGGATGCGACAACCATAACACATAAGAGAAAATAGCATATACAAAACCCAATAGAGCAGTTTTTGCGAGTGCGATGGTCATTATAAATAGTTTATCAGAAGGTTTTTGTCTAATTTCCAGTGAGGGAACCCATGCGGGTAGGACAACGTTAACACTCATACAACACATTTTTGTAAATATATGTATTAGAGCAACCGAAAGAGTTGAATTTTTAACACAAGTTAAAGCAACATGCATTATAAGTTTTCAGGATTAGTCTCACAAACAGTTACGATACATGTGTGAAAATGTGATGGCCTAATATTAGGCTTTTGAATTAAGCAAAATTTCCAAGACACATTGGTACACCTTACATCACTAACCCCATGAAAGGGGCATTGGAGCCACTCCTCGCTCCTTAAAGAAAATAATATCGACTCTTAAGGCCATGTGGGAGGAGCCAACATGAAAATTCATTTGCATGTACCAATGAGGGGTATTTATAGCCTAGGGTAAAACTGGCCCTTCTAATTGTTCGCCTTTCCTCATGACTTTTTAACTTTCACGACTTTTCAAATTTACATGACTCTTCAAATCACATGTGGGTCTCTTGGACTTCCACGTTACATTACATTGATTTAGAATAGTATGGCCCATAGTAGTGATGTGGCTGACATGACTCATGACATGACTTGACATGACATTGTTTGTATGTTTATGTTATTGTTGGTGTCCATGTCGAGTTGTAGTGTTGTTAAGTGATGGATGTGCTCTTGGTGTATCCTAGCTTCACCTTTGCATGGCAATGTGTGTGGAGTCTTCAATGGTATTGGTGTTCACTTGATGTTGCATGTGAACATTTCTCCTTTGGTCGTAATTTGACATGCCTCACATTTTCGTCCATTCGCGAAAAATTATCCTTGCATGCATCGTCTGTTCGCGAAAAAATCTCCTCGCATGTTTGTCCGTTTGTGAAAGAATCTCTTTGTTTGTTCACAAAAAAATCTCCTAGAATGCATCATCCATTCACGAATAAATCTCCTTACATGTGCTCTCCTTGTTCATCCTGTCTGTCATCATGCCATGTCATATCCATGTACCTTTATCTGCAATCATTCATGACAAGATGACATCAAATCCATAAACCTCCTAGTTTACCGTGATGCATTTTCATTCACTTTCAGATGTAGGTAACCAAGAGAGAAGTCAAGGCTATGAAATTGTGCAAGGCAGATTTCAAGTTGGGATGCGAGCTCTGGAGAGTGCCGTGAAAATTACGCAGGAGTCACTAGGAGACTACGATGAACAATCCAGATCAGCAGTGAATGTCTGCGACATCTGGCTCGGCTGGAGAGCGGATCTGTGCAATTTTTCGGGGGAATCAACACAAGCTATAGAGGGGCTTGGCAGCAAAAGCTGCGTAATTCATTAAGAGAGGAAGGAGTGGGCTGCAGGAGGCTTGGCCGCAAAAACTACATAATTCCTCAAGGGAGCTAGTAGCAAGCTGCGAGAGGCTTGGCTGCAAAAACTGCGCATTTCCTTGAGGGAGTTGGCTACGGGCTATTGGGTTTCCAGTGACAAAAACTGCACAATTGCTGGGAGGCTGACTTGATGAAAGCCTCTATGTAGTTTCTGAGTTGAGCATGATGTTGAGCAGCTAAGGGGCATGGTTGCAAGCGTGACATTGGTTGCAAGCGTGACATTGTGACCAACATGCAAAAAGTTGCCTGTCAAACGATCAAGGAAGGAGGGTGTAAAGACTCAACAGGAGCTCATGGGGTGAGCCCGAGTGTTTGCAAACATTAAGTAAAAATCCAAGGGAGGCTCCAAAATTGGATGCAGGCCAAAGTTTTGGAGGGTGTTGCAGCCGCTACAACACCATGATAGTTGGTCATTAAAGGATCGATAGGTAAAATTCGATGGTGTTAAAAGTACCCAAGCACATAAGCATGAAGAAAAAATCAACTAATTAAACCTTAAAAGCCTTTAGTTTTCTAGATTCATTGGGTGAGATTTGCAAAGGAGGATAATGCTTGATTATGGCAATAGAACTCCATATCATCTCTTGATCCTGAGCTATTATTTTGGTGGATGGAAAATGTAAAACGTAGGGCCTCTTTGTCCGTTGCAATTGTTGCATGTGAAGGAGTGATTGTGGATATCCTAGTTATCTTGTCTCACTATTAATTAGGTTAGAGCCCTTGGGATGCGACTTTTTGAATCTTCCCTTGCCATGGGAGCACTCTCATCTCATGCATTTAGCCGAGGTTGTTGGAAAACAATTTGTTATCCTCTCTACCTTATTTCTATCACCATAGAGAAGCATGTTGGCTTCTCGTGATAAGCCTCAAAGAGTAGTCACCCTATGGGATAGAATCCATTATGATGAGGCCAAAATGTGTGAGGTGATCGGATATACTCTTGGTGTTATAGTGAAAACTAAAAGATTTGATCCTAAACTTTATCCAAATTAATCTAATAAAACACTAATTTACCATGATTTAAGAAAACAATTAAAAAAATCATAAAATATTATTTTTATTAATCAAATCAATCAAAACCACTAAAAACTAAGATACTTTAACCAAAATTAGTAATATATTAAAAATAAACATAATTAAATTATCTCATTATATATTTTATTTTTAATAGTTAAATTTTATTATTCTTTAAATTATTAAATTATTTTAATTTATAATAATTATTTATCATTATTTAAACGTATAATTAATATATATGGTTGTTCTCACCATTTAAAAATAAATTACATAGATTTATGTCTGGTTTACTTTCAAGTTGCTATTTTATATTCTTAATCAATACGATTATTATAATGCTAGCACTCGCGATAGTTAGTTTATTTTATGTAATTATTTTACTGAATATTATTTATAAATAAAAAAATGACTTTCTTATCGGTATAGTGATGGATGGATATAAAATTGATATATAACTTGATTGACTTTCTTTTCACTCGTTTCTCGAACTCCCATGTTTATTTATAGATAAAATAATAGCAAATATATATGTTAAATTGATTGGTGTTTCGGTGTTTTTATGAATGCATAATCTTCTACTCTCTTCTGATTATCTCATTAAATATATCCCTCAATTAGAATTCTAATTGTTGTATAATGGCTTTTATTATCATTGAACTTGAAATTGGAATATAGATTTAAAAATATTCTAGAAATCTCAGAGATAAAAGTGAAGTTAAAAAATACAATATTATATTTCTGTATATTAAATTTTTTTTAGATAAGTTCAAGTTTTAAAAAATAATTCATCATGAATACCCACAATTTCTGATCTCTTACATCCATTAAATAATAACACTCCTGCATGTCATCGAATTTTTCAATCGTCACATCATGAGTACCTCTCCCCCATATATATATATATCGTTTTCTTCATAACCTACACGATTCTGCAATCCACTTGTCCACTGCATGGAATTGATAAAACGCCGCTTTCCTTCATAAACACCGCCCTCACATGCTTGAAAATTTCAATTCCGGCCGTTAAAATGTTAATTTATATCTCCTTCACTGTAAATATCAACGCTAATTGACGATGTAAACAAGCTTACAAACAAAAAAAACAAAGTATTGCTCAACTCAATGTCGATGACGATAACGATGATGCACAATGTAATCTAAACTAGTTGATTTGGATTTCTAGAATCTAGAATTTGTAATATGATGGTCTGAGTCAATTCGTTGAAGTACCATTCATTTTATATATAATTTATAAACAACATTATTATCTTCTCACCGACTTATCAAATATTTACTTACCTCTATGCGTGAAGATACTTTTGGATTTGAGTAGATCCCACATTATAACTGCATATTCAAAATCTTCATTGTCTTTTTGGAAGGGATTGACCCGTTGGTTCTCATGGTACATTTATTTTTCTGTTGAGCCATTACTTTTTCCACAATTCCAAAAATAACAGGTAGGTTTAATGTTAACATAGAAAGGAATCATGAGGCCAATTGTAATCTTAAAGTGGCATATGAAATTCCAAATTCCAATTTGAATGGTAGGAAAGAGAAACAAGTCTTGGTTTGGTGAATCGCTATGTAGCAAGTTTTCCTTTTATGTTGGATACATGTCGGAGATACAGATAATGTTGAATTTAAAAAATATATATATTTTGTGTTCTTTTGGGATTTTGTTGGGTCATGTGGTGTGCAAACAAGGAATAATGGTGGACCTTGCAAATATTGTAGTTATTGTGAACTTGGAGGCCGCTAGGAACGTCAAGAAATTGTGCGCGACACTTGGACACACGAGATACTATAGAAAATTCATCAAAGCTTATGCTCAAATTACCACGCCCATGGAAAAATTGTTAAAGAAGGATGTGACATTCTGTTGAGATGAAAAATGTCAGCGCAACTTAGATGTGTTGAAAGAAAAGATGGTAACTGCATCAATCCTCGTATTTCCCGATTGGAAAAAGGAGTTTCATGTACACGTGGATACTTCTTGCATTGCGCTAGGTGCAATACTTACATATGTAGGCGAGGAAGAACTAGACCATCTCATAGCCTTCATGAGTAGGAAGTTATCAAAGATCGAGAAAAATTATTCAATGACTAAGCGTGAAGGGTTGGCCATAGTCTATGTGCTGCAAAAATTCAGGCACTATCTGTTAGGGGAACATTTCAAGATGTATACATTTCATTCTGCCTTAAAAATGCCCAGTCAACAAGAATGTGTTGGGGGGAAATATTTTTAGATGGTTGTTATTATTTTGGTACTATGATTTTGAAGTCATCATGAAGCCGGGGAGGTTGAATGTTGGACCTGACCATCTGTCGCGAATTGAAACAGGTGAAGAACCCAGTAATTTGGAGGAAGGGTTACCTGATGTGCAACTGATCCGGATTTAAATAGGAACGCAATAAAATACAGAGATAACCATATACACAAAGATGCAGCGGAAATAATACTTCACTTCATTAATGGAAAACACTGAAATATGCTTACAACCGGAAATAGAAATAAAACAGCTAGGGCTATGGTAACTTATCTCTGAGAAGAGATGTGTGGCTACATGCCTCTGAACTGTCTTACAATGAGGCTCGAAGGCCTATTT
>APFE031668804.1:0-13228 GCA_000404065.3 Pinus taeda
GTTGGGCCCCTGGAACTAAGGTGATGCTATGATCATGTTCCCCTCACGAGGGTGGAAGCCCATGAGGCTTGTCAAAGACTGGCAGATGGTTGTTTAAAATCTGTTGCATCTCAGGATGAAGTGGCAGCTGCTTGGTTTCGACTCCCTGGATGGCATTAAATTGAGCTACCACTCCATGATTGCCCTTTTTTAATAATTTTTCCATCCTATGCGAGCTTATGATAGAGGGGGCTCCCGCATGGAGTCCTCGGAGGGTATGTGTGTGGTCGTTCTGCTTAAAACTCATATACAACTTCTGGAAATCCATTGTGATTGGCCCAAGAGTGCGGAGCCAGTCAGCTCCTAGGACAATGTAACAACCCCCCACGTTTATGGCAAACATGTGGGTTTTCAACTGATAATCCCCCATTTGAAGTTTGACATTTTCACAACGGCCTTCACATTTCATTGTGCCCCCATCTGCAATTTGAACTTGAAAGTTAGAAACTGCTCGTACAAAGCAGTGCACTGTTTCTGCGACTTTTTGATGGATGAAATTATGTGTATTTCCACTATAAATCAAAACTACTACTGGGCGATGTTTAATAAACCCTCTGATTTTGAGCATTTGAGGGGAAGAAATCCTTGCCAGGGCATGCAACGAAATAACTGGTTCGTCAGAGACATCGTCCTGTTGGTTATCGTCCTCTAGTGGCTCATGTTCCCCAAGTGTAGGACCTTCCTCTGTGGAGTTGTAGTCAGTGGCATCTATTTGAAAGAATTTGGGCTCCTTACATTTATGACCTGGGGAGTATTTGTCATCACAGTAGTAACATAGTCCTTGCTTCCTTCTTTTGGCCATTTCCGCAGGGGACACCTTTTGGACCTTAAGTGTTTGAGTCGCGTGCTGTGCCTGTGGGAGGCGACCTTTAGCGGGGAAATTTGGGCGACTGTATTGGGCTGCTAATGCACGTTCCACCTTACGAGCTCTTGCACGCCTCCATCCATGTGGGAGGGTGGTGAAGTAGCGCTTGAGCTCTGGTGGCTTCTTTAAGACCGCTGATAAAACATTCCGTGTAGAACTCATCTGTGAGACCCTTAGTGCGGAAAGCTAAGTGTTCAAAAACATTAATATATTCCTCTACTGTACTAGTCTATCTGAGCTTAGTGAGAAGACCCAAATAAGAGTCTTCTTGTTCAAAGCGATCTTTAAGAGCTTTGGTAAATTGGGCCCAAGTCATAAAATATCCATTGGAGCGCTGATGCCATTCCCACCATTGCCACCATTCATTGTCGAAGTACATGCTCCCCAACACAAGCTTAGTTGCATCATCTAGGATCTGATTCAATTTGAAATACTGGTCCATTTGTGCTAGCCATGCTGCTGGGTGAGAACCGTCAAATTTATGCATATCCAACTTAGGAAGTCGCTGATTGGGTGGTGGATGGGTGTGCCAGACGTGAGGAGAGTGGCTAGATTCACCGTAAATGCCTTCATAGCCATTATACCCCTCCTCGTGGGCTTGCTCCTTGCCGTTTGACATCAAATCCTCCTTGCCTTTTCCTTGCAATTTCTCTAGCTGGAGACTCATTCCTGTAAGTAGGGTCATGTTATCCAGATCTAGTTTGCCCAGTTGAGTGTGGATTTTGTTCACCGTTTCCTCCAGTTTGTCCACCCTTTCATTGGCCATTGCTTGAGCTCTAGTTGCTACCATACACCGTCGTGATGAAAAATTGGGACCGCCAAAAGAAAATTTTGCCCAATTAATTGAATGGTACCACCATGCTCAGCTTGTCATCCTGATTTTTTTTTTTTTTTTTTACTCCTAACGGAGTTTTACTCCTTCTTGATCAATACTGCAGTCGCCAAATCCTCAAAATGTCAATGCGGCCAAAAGTCCTGCGACAATTATACCCTGGTATAGGGACCTTGCACAACGCTTCTGGTCTGCTGCATCTGAGAGAACTGGCTGGTTGGGACCGATGTCTACTGCTGCTGCACTCCTTTGCTCAAGCGGATCTCGAAGAGATGATGCTTAAAAGGAAAAGTAACTAGGGTCTTGAGGAGTGTCGGGTGCTACAAATCACAATATACATAAGGGTCTGGCAGTAGTACTTGGCCCAATGTTTTAGGGCTCTAACTAAGGAGGGTCGACCGTACCCTTAGCCGTACCACCCGACTACCATCTCGTATGGGCGAGTAATCTCTCCGAGTGCTATTCTCGGTGTACTGTAGCCGCAAGACGGTCGCTGGTTTATCTATGGCGAGGGTTTTCAGGGAGCCTATAGGGATCCGATATAACCCAGAGGGTACGTGGAAGACAGTCTGTGCGCGGTTTTGTCTAATGCGCTAACTACTCGAAGGGGTACCCACAGGGGTACAAGGGAGTCCAACAGACGTGACCACCTCTTGTATTTCCTGCGTGCATGCCTCCCCAAATCCGCAGATTTATGCGCTCAACGACAGATCCCATGGTTTAAAGACGCCGGTACATGTGTCGAGCCAAAAAAAAAATTGCTACTAAATGGAGATCCCACCGGCCCTGGAAAGAGCTCTAATACCACTTATTATGCTTCTTAACCTGCAAAAGATACCCAAATACAGAATATGCGAAGAAAAGAGACCGAGAACATAGAATGGCAATGACTTTATTATTCAGAGAGAAATTTTCACTTGCCTCTTCGAGGGGGCAACCTCCAATAGAGCAGAGCTCGATTACAAAAATAAGACACGATGCTCCTCGCGGGGACTTACTATCCTTTATATATGACTCCTACGATTAATACCACGGGTCAATACCGCTTATTACTTATACCATCTATCTAATACTACGGCCCATTTGCAACTAACTGTGGTTCCTTTATTAATTGCAGATTAACCACTTACAATTATTAATATGGGATTTATTGACTCTTAACTATAACGTGGTCCCATTACATAGATAAGGGGGTTAGGGTGGGACCCTAACACTCTTACCATGAAGTTCTTGCTGGATGAAGGTCCCAAACTCTCCAGCTCAGAGATAACCATAATTTCCCAAGTGTTTATGAGAGCATATCCCCAGCCTAAGGAGCCACCTTCTTTTCACTATGCCTCTTTCATTAAAGTGGGTAGATTAGTTGTTGATATGATCTCTTTTGTTCTGGGGTTCAAGACAAGTGAGAATATCAATGAAACCATATTGGTTATGATGTCTATATTTACCCCAGGGCAGCCCCCTGCTATCAAATACAACTATGCTAAATTTATTGCCAACAAGATACATGACTAATTGTTGAGGCTAGATAGGGAGGGCATCTTTAAATATTCATCCTATATCTATCATCTATTCTTATATTACCAGCTAGATATCTTCCAATTCCCCATTAGAAAATTGGACCATAAAGGGGAAAGGAGGTCTGTGATTTTTTGGACCCCAATCTTTCATGAAGTCCACAACTCTCCCTACTCTTATTGTGAGTTTATTGATTTGTTTGTATACACAGTCTCTTCTCTCCTGATGAGAACTCCTCCTCCTAGACTGACACATGATATGCAAAAGATACTACAGCTCTCCAAAAACTATAAAATAGGTGACTGGTACTTTTACCAGAATCACACTATTCTGAGGATATATGGCTGTGAGCTATGCCCCTACAGGCTGCCCAGATATGTGCCAATGAGACTATTTGCCTTGGAATATTTCAGGCAATTCATCAATTCAGATCTGAGTCACTTCCATAGCACAAATAAAAAGGCTCGATTGAAACTTAGAGACTAGTTAGGCCCCTTTGTTATGAACAAGAAAGAGGGATGGAAAGATGCTAATGAAATATTGGGTCAAACACTCAAACTAAAGAGAAGCTTTTGGTGGGTACCCTATGACGCATATGGCTTTATCAATGCAAGAAGGGTAAAATATAGGCTGGCACCCTATGAACATTGCAGCATCCCTAACATAGAAAAGTTTTCCAACCAAGATGAGTGGGTGGAGGGCACACTAGTTGAAGAGTTAACTGAGGAAGAGAAAATGGAACAAACCATGAAAATTTTGGAAAAAAATCTTGAATTAGATTCTTTTGGGCAGGTGTCTTTCAAAATACCACAACAAACTGGGGAAAGCTCGTCAACTGCTACAACTTCACAACAGGTTTCCCAGGAAAGGACTACACCAACAACAGGGATAGCAAAGGGCAAGGAGTTGGTAGTTGCAGAGCAAGAAACAATGGAAGAACAACCAACTACCTAAAAAGAATAGAGTCAAGGGCAAGCCCCTTCACTACAAGCACAAGCACCAGAAGTACCAGCACTACAGACTCCTCTTCCTGAGGAGAGAAGTAAGAAACGAGACCGAGAAGAGACCACACCTGCAAGTGGGTCAACAGAACAACAAGAGGCCAAGAGGCAAAGGGTAGATCCTCTTGAAGAGGACATTGTGGAAGACATCACTGAAAGCACAAGAGGAGAGAGGGCCATCAACCAACAGACTTCCGCTAACTCTCATAGACAAGGGGAGAGATAGCATGGAATGGAAGTCTCCTCCTCAAGGTCACAAGCCAAGAAACGATCAAACATCAAACAATCATTTATGGAGATTAAGGCTCAAAATGAGTCATTAAGAATTTAGTTGTATGATCAATTTCTTAAGATGACACCCTCCAAACAACATAGGCTAGTGGCAGCCTATGACATCAACGAGGCGAAAATGATCTTAAGTCATTTCAAGCCCAAGGTTCAGCAGCCATAGTCTGCACCTGACTACATAAGGACCAATCTAGAGGTCCTTGCAAAAGACATACACCCAATGGACCAAATAGAATTGCACAAACAAACGGGTGAAATGGTCTATGCTACACTGGCAGACAAGGCAATGTTGGCCCACCAATTAAAAGAGTCATTGAGTAATACATCTGCTCAATTGGATTTGGAGAAGATCTCTTCTCTAGCCAAAGACAACCGAATAAAGACTCTGGAAGAAATAATTATTGATTTGGGACATGATCCCAAGGATGCCAAGGGCATCAAAGCATTGATCAAAAGGAAGGAGGAAGATATTGCTGCCCTCAGAAAGAAATTGAAGCTGCATGTCACCATGCATCCACAAACAACAGAACTAGCACAAGAAAAAGAAGAGGAGGATCTAATGGATTTATTGATGAGAATGAACCAAAGGCTAATGCAGAAAAAGCAAGAGTTGGAGAAAGCATTGCAAGCTAAGAGGGGAGAGTCGACCTCCCAGCCACCTAAAACGGTGCCAACAATTGTCTCCGCTCCCCCCACAGACACAGCAGCAATCCCTCCCACTGAGCTACCATCAACAACAGGTACACTAACTACAGATGCTACAACAACATCAACAACAGAGCCTAAGACCAAAATGAGGATGGAAGAAATGACGAAGGTAGTGAAAGAGCTAAAAGCTCAAATGTCAGAGCTCAAAGAGGCAAAAGAAAGACTAGCCAAGCTAGAGGTGAGCTATGACAAGTAAAAAATAACAGTGGCAGAGAAGACCAGAGAGGTGAAGGCCCTGGAGAACAAGGTAAAATCATTGGAAAAGGATCTCACCTTGCATAAACCTCTAGCAGACATTAAAATGATTTAGTGGACCAAGATTGGCGAGTCCATTACTGACCAATGGCTATCAATTCAAACAATCTATGAAGAAATTGAATTTATAGAAAGGGCACAAGAGCAAATTCAAAGGGCCGGGGCATCATTAGGAAATATGCCTGAGCAGGCCAATAGGCTCATCCATTTTTTGAATACCAATACTAAAGAACATCTAACAGTTTTGGACATCTTGGATAGGACAGGCACCATTTTGACAGTAAAGAAGGTGCTAACAATGAGAAATTTTATACAGACTTTAGAAAGGAAGTGTTAAGAGATGCAGATGGACATTAATGCCTTCACGGAGAAATTCACAAACTTGCAGCAGAAGGGTCTACCCAGTTTACTAACAAGCAATCAAAAACTGTTATCACATCAACAATGTGCTCACAGGGTAAACATGTATGTAACAAATCTGATCACTGCATCATCCAGCACTTCAGAAGACACAGGACCTCCTTCTGGACAGATTTTATATGACAAATTGGAAAATTTGTTTTTTTATAGAACATGAAATAAATCAAATTTTTGAAGTCAAGCCTAACTTTTACAAGTATATTGAGGCTGATGAAATACTTGTAAAAATACAAAGACATCAGTTCCCTACAGAGCAGTGGTGGCAGAGTATGCTGGAAGTTTTGCCTAGGTAATTTCGATCTTTCGGCCTATGTACACTTGGTCAAATAGCAAGACACGTGGCAGATATGGAGGAAGGAGCTCAAGCGAGGATTAGGACACATTAAAGCTAAATCAATAGCAGGTGAAAGGATCAGGATAGCAACACAGGAATGCAAACTAAGGACATAACTACCAGCCGAATTCCTAGGTGAAAAGTATGAAATAACTTGTCAGTTAAAGCAACCAGCACAGCCACAATAACTCCTACCTTTATTTCTGCATTTATTTCTCTGACAGAGTAGGTGAATGAAGGTATTACTTCATATCTTATCCACAAGATATTTTGTAACTCTCTTTTGTATGAATACCCCCCTAAGGAATGTATTCGGGGTTGGTGATTCTCCTCTTGGACTGCGCTGTAACTCTGATATTTCTTAATACAAAGGTTATTGAAATGTATTTCTGCTGGGCCTTCTGAATGTGGATTTGATGATTCTGGGGTCTACTACAGAATTCCTGTGTCTTTATTTGGCTCAATAAGTTATTCTAAACTGTGTTTTTGTGTTTTCTATGTTTGCAAATTTCATATATGTCTCATCAATCTTAACAAGAGGGAAAACGAATAGCCCAGAACTTGTTTAAATACACTCTGTGCTCAATTCCTGTTGTTATTTATGTTTTCTTCAGAACTAGCATAAACAGAAATTCTTAAATGCTTATGTTTCCACTAATTCTTTCACTTTGAAAATTGCCAAGGAATTCTTCACTGCTCCTTGAAAATATTCATGCACCTTCCCTCTGTCACCATGATAAAGGATTCTTGACTGCCCTTTACCCCCTAGCTGACATCCCATCAATTTTTAGCTTTCAATATTGTTCCAAAACTGATTATCTTCCTCTGTAGTATTGCCCATCATCACAGAAACACACACAGCAGTCCATCTTCATAGACTCCAATGCCCAATGGAATAAACTCTTTCAGACTTGCACCCTAGCTCTGTTTAAAATCACCATCCAAATAGACTTAAAACAAACTCTGCACATAATAACTAGCATAAAAACTTCAAAAAACAAAGTTAAATTATAAAGAGAGAGCCCTCTCTGGATGCAGTTTGGCTAAAAATTGCATCTAAAAGATTGGTTAGTGGTTACCTTAGTCATATTCCCTTTTCTCACAAGTTTTGGGGAACAACCTGAGCGATAACACCATTGGAGACTCAACTAGGGAACTGAATGAATGTCTGTTACTACTGTCTAAAAGCTACAGATGGAGCCTGAAGTTAGCTAGGTAGCCTTTGAAACTGTCTTTGCTATGCAATCACAAGAGTAAATAAAAGCTACTTCAGTCCAACTCCACTTTAGCTTTAGATTATAAACAGTTGTCTCAAAGATTTGTTTGGCCATCCTTGTTTCAAACCTACCTGAAGGAAAGACCCAAATCCTCCTACATTTCCGTAGCTTCCTTCAAAGATATTGTCAAAACTTGTATTCTCCAAATATTCCCACAAAATACCCAAAATATACTTTAGACGCTGCCTCCAAAGAAGAAAACTCGGTACACAAGGTCAAACCCAGACTCGAATCCTCCAGCTATTTTTGACAATCCAAATTTGATTCTTAAGAGCCTTAAGAAACCAGAAAATCAGGAGAGTTATGTTGATTCAAATCTTGAAACACCTCAACAGAAACCCATTCAAATTAAACCTACTACAACAAAATCTCAAGCCCTTCTTCCTATTTTTGTAGCTTCTTCCAGTTCACCTTTATCACTCCAAAATCTCTTTTCCACCCATCCATCCACAACACTTATCTCAGCTGCTATCCCTGTGCTTCCAGTTGTCCCACTTTTCCCTGCTAATATGGCAAATATATATGCTCCCCTATAGTTGCCTGCCAATCCAGGGGCTATGCCACAAGATTGTCAGTGCAAAATTACCTATTTTAATGGTACTGGCACTTACACTACTCAACAACATACCAAGAGGATGAAAGACTATTTTGAAAGCTATGAGATTGAGGATGATGATGTCATGATGAAAATTTTTGTCTAGAGCTTAACTGGTGATGTAAGGACATGGTTTAGGTCACTCCCTGCAAACACAATAGCTAATCCAGATGACCTTTATCAAACTTTCCTAAATAGGTGGGAAAATAAAAAGGACCCTCTACACATCTTAACAGAATATGAGAACTTGAAAAGAGGCCCACAAGAGAGTGTCCAAGATTATTGTGCCAGATTCAACAATACATACCTTGCTATTCCAATAAATCTTAGACCACCACTAGACTTAGCAGTGATCAAATTCCCTGATGGATTTGACTCATACATGGCTTACCAGCTCAGGGAGAGAGCTCCTCCTAGCCTTGAAGATATGCAGAGCATAGTTGTGAGTGTTGAAGTAATCTAATTTCCAAACGAAATCGAGCTAGATCTGAAAGAAGAACAACTTTCAAAGAGGAACCCTCTGCCTTTGAACAGAAACTTGATGCAATCATTATTAGCATGGACAAGCTGGGAGATAGAGTGGAAATTATTGAGAGGAAATCTTTATGGGAAAGCCAACCAAACAACAATGCAAGAAATCTAAACTTTAGAAAAAATAAAAACCCCAATGTAGGAAAAGTTGGTCCAGATCAAAACGTAAGGCCCCCCTTCCATGAAAACTATGCAGAAGCTTCCACATCTAGTGAACCAACAGAGGACCCCCACATTAACCTAATGGACCTCAATAGTGGCCAACCAATTTTCCTAACTCAAGAATATCAAGAGGCTCATACTCTTAGTCAGTGTCAAATGAAATCAGGGGAATCCTTTGATTTTAAGCAAGGGTATGAAACAACTGTGTATGAAATCCACAAGAAATACAACTTGAGAAGTAGGAGAATAGACATCCCTGATGATCCCAAGCAAAAGACAATCAAGCAACCTACCAAAACTAAACTCAAGGACTCTCATATACCAATCATCCCTAAATTAGCTTCCAATCCAAATAGTACAACAGTTAAAGATGTTTCAGACAAAGATAAATCAAAACAGCACCCTACACCTGTTTCTCCACTCAAAGAAATTGTAGAAGAACCTTTGGAAGATGGTGAGCAAGTAACTCCAGTTCATCATAACATTCTAGTAAAAGAGGAAGTGGTTGAAAACCCAGTGGAAAGACACAACCTTGCTGCCCAAAATGTCAAATTCAAATAGAAAAACCCTTTAAAATGGAGGTTGAAATAAGTAAGCTAAAAGTATCCATCCCATTCTTTGAATTGGCTAGGCATGAAGTTTTTAGGGAACAAATCAATAGATCATTACAAATTTCAGAAAACAAATATTCAGTGAACATCCTTGATGATCAATTGGAACTTATATTTGGCCAACCTAAAAGGCTATACCAAGAAACTTTGATGAAGTATGTGGTAAGTAGTCAAGAAAAACCCCAAAACTTTCCCATTTATTCTATGCATTCAGACATGGACTCTTTTATCTTATACAACACTGAGATTCAAACCCAAACTGATGTTAAAATTGTGGCTTTAAGTCAGGATGAATTCCTAGACAAAGAATCCACAATTCAGATTCAAGAAGTCTTGGAAAACAATAAATTGACAGTCACACATAAAGAATCCCATGAGACTGAAAATCCTACTCTGCCTGCTGAGCAAATTGAAAAAGCTCCTAATACCAGTTCAAATCAAGAGAATCTATGGTATCTAGAGTTTGATGGATCTGTTAATAATCTAGGAGTAGGGGCAGGGGTCTGGATACACAATGTCAAGGATGACCACGCTGAGGGACATGCATTTAGATTAAATTTCAGGTGCACTAACAACATGGCCGAATATGAAGCCCTCCTCTTAGGGCTCAAAGTGACAAAAAACTTAGGTGCAGCTCGAATATCAATTTTGGGAGAATCTGACCTCATCATTCAAAAAATAAAGGGTATCTTCATTACAAATGATCTTAGGCTGAGGTCATACAGAGCTACTACAATGGAAATTCTCAACACCTTCCTCGAATCCCAATTAACCAAGATTCCAAGGAAACAAAATCTGCATGCCCATAGTCTAGCAACCCTTGCAAGCACTTGCAAATTTCCATTTAAGCTCAATCACCGATTCACTGCTGAAATAAAACATAGACCTATTGTACCAGATAATGTCAAAAACTGGCAGGTGTTTGAAAATGACACACAAATCAACAATTTCTTGACTTTGAAGGAAGAGTTCTCAAGCACTAAAATGGATACCAACACTATAGAGGAAAGCAATCAAATAGACAAAATTGAAACACATATCTCTACTGAAACAACAAACCAAATTTTACATCCCACCAAGTTCACTAAAAAAAACTTACAAGAACTTCATGAAAAAGAAAGTGACGATGCAATTGCAGCAGAGTGTGAAGTCATTGAGATGAAGGATAATTTTCTACCTAGAGGCCTAACTCCTTTAGAGGACATTTTTGACTCAAATGACATCTCTAGGAAACCTAAAAAGGAGCCATTAAATGCAGAAATTGAGGATTGTAATTTAGGAACTGCAGAAAATCCCAAAATGATAAAAGTGTCCAAAGCTCTGCCTCCTGGCCAAAAACTCAAGTACATTGAACTATTCAAATAATTTCAAGATGTCTTTGCATGGAGTTATGAGGACCTAAAGGCTTATGATACTGCAGTAATCCAACACACAATACCTCTCAAAGAAAACCAAAAACCTTTCAAACAGAAACTTAGGTGGGTCAACCCTGTGCTGCTCCCTTTGATTGAGAAAGAAGTTAAGAGAATGTATGAAGCTGGAATCATAGCTCCAATCAGATTCTCAGAATGGGTTTCAAATTTAGTGCCCACTAGAAAGAAGACAGGGGAGATAAGGCTATGTGTTGATTTAAGAAATTTGAACAAAGTCTCTTTAAAGGATAATTACCCTTTACCCAAAATGGATCACATTCTGCAAAGGGTAGTGGGTGCTTCAAGGATATCAGTGTTAGATGGATTCTCAGGCTTCAATCAAATCCTAATGCACCCTGATGAACAAGACAAAACTACTTTCACAACCCCTTGGGGAACATTCAAATATGTGAAAATGCCTTTTGGAGCAACTTTTCAAAGAGCCATGGATATTGCTTTTGCTAAAGAGATCCATGACTTTTTAGTCATTTACCTAGATGACCTTACATCTTTCTCCAAATCAGATCAAGAGCACCTCGATCATCTCAAGCAAGTATTCTTAATTTGCAGAAAATATGGTATATCATTAAATCCAAAGAAATCATTGTTTGGCCTAAAAGAATGAAAATTATTGGGCCATATCATCTCAAAAGAAAGCATTAGAATTGATTCGGACATAATACAAGCTATCTTACAAGTCCCTCACCCTAGAAACATTAAAGAACTACAAGCCTTTTTGGGGAATATCAACTTTCTAAGAAGATTCATACCAAATTTGGCTGAGCTAATAAGATTGTTGAACAACATGCTCAAATAAGACTCCAAGGTTAAGTGGACAATAGAAACTAAGCAAGCCTTTGAAGAAATAAAAAAAACTTTGAATCAAACACCAGTCCTCACAAGCCCCAGTTTTGATAAGGACTTTATCATATTCTCATTTGCATCAGAACATACAATTGCTGCTATCTTGCTCCAAAAAGATGACCAGGGATGTGAAAAACCCATAGCCTTCTTCTACAAAGCCCTTAGAGATGCTCCACTCAAATATCAAATCATGGAGAAACAAGCATATGCACTTGTAAAGGCCATCAAGGACTTTAGAGTTTACATCTTGTACTCTCATGTGATTGCTTATGTGCCCAACACTGTTGTTAAAGACACATCCTGACCCAAGAAGGCATTGAAGGCAAAAGGGCAAATGGATAGCTACCATACTGGAATATGACATTGAAATTAAACCAACAAAAGTGATAAAAGGACAAGGACTACCTAAAGTCATGGCTGAAACTAACTTTCAAGCCCTTGACATAAATCAACTAGATAATGAGCAGGAGATGGTGACTCCACAGATCAATCAAGCCTTTTTACAATCACCCTGGTATGCTAACATATCTTTTGTATTATTGAACCTGCAATCTCCTCCAGGATTATCCAGAACTAAGAAAATATTTTTGAAAATGAAAGATTCCAAGCTCTGCATTTTAGATCACGCTCTCTTTTAGAAAAACCATGAAGGTGTTTTATTAAATTGTCTAATCAAAGAAGAAACTGACAAAGTACTTAAAGAATTTCATGCAGGGGATTGTGGTGGACATTTGTACTGGAAATCAACTGCTGATAAAATCCTAAGGGCTGGATTTTATTGGCCCACCCTATTTGCTGATGTGAAAAAATATGTAACTTCTTGCCGCAAATGCCAAATTTTTGAAGGCAAGAAAAAGTTGCTGCCTCTGCCCCTCAAGCCCATTTCCATTGAAAAACCATTTCAATAATGGGGTTTAGACTTCATTGGGGAAATCCACTCTTCATCCTCTAGCCAACACAAATGGATTTTAATTGCTACAGACTATTTTACCAAGTGGATAGAGGCCATCCCTTGTATACAAGGCAATGACTCAGTAATCATGCAATTCCTTGAGACCAACATCTTGTCTAGGTTTGGCTGCTCGGAGAAAATTATTACAGACAATGTTGTTGCCTTTAAGTCTAAGAGAATGATTAATTTCTGTCATAAATATCACAATACCTTGGGCCATTCTACAGCCTATTACCCTCAAGGTAATTGCCTAACTGAATCCTCTAACAAGAGCTTGATAAACATCATTAAGAAAGTCTTGGAGAAAAACAAGAAAAATTGGCATAAAAAGCTTGTAAATGCACTATGGGAAGACAGATTGACTACTAAGAGATCTATTGGGACCAGTCCCTATCAATTTGTTTATGGAATGGAGGCTATATTCCCTTCTTCTTTGGGAATCCCAGTGATAAAGTTGCTACAAGAGATACAGGCAGAACCTAATTATATTCAAAGAAGGATCAATCAAACTATTCACTTGCAGCAGACAAGAGAGGAGGTCTATCATAGAGCTCAAGTTCTACA
>APFE031668809.1:0-13268 GCA_000404065.3 Pinus taeda
AATATTTCATTTCTACAACATATTTCTCTCCAAGGATATATCCATCCTCTACGTTTACATCTTGATTTGTTAAGAAAAAATTAAACATTCCATGTTATTTTCAAAGATACATCAATAATATAATGCTTTTGTCCTACAAAATTGGTAGAATCTAGATCAGAATGAGAAGGGTGACAATAGGAAAAATAATTGGACTAATTTGTGACTAAATGTGCGGTGCAAAACTATTTAAAGTAGTATTTGTCCCAATCGAAGGAAATGTCACATTACCAAGGATAGTACCATTGATAAAAGAAGTCTCATTTGCAGCAACACTACAATAAAGAACACAAACACTATCAACTTATAGATGACAACAATTTAAGAATAAATATCTTTTTAAATGTAGAACTATGAATCCTACATTTTTTATATTTTGATCTAGCACACAGTTAGAGTTTGAACACAACTTTATGGCTTATTAAACACTAGACTAGTCGAATTAAAGCAAAAGTTGTTTTGGAGACGGTTTTTGGACACCATTTTGCAGAAAGTATGAATCTAGAGGCTTTGGCCAAATCTACAAAGTTGCGAGGAGGTAAATTTGGGAGAGAGATCTTACTTTGAATTATGTGGCCATAAGGTTGCGCAAAAACATAAAAGAATGCATGGATACCTTCTTAAAAGTGTCACTCTAGGCCTTTCCTCTTTGTTTTAATATTTTGATCAATTCTATATTTAGATAGTTAACGTGCCTTTTACACATATTATTGAATTTTTCTCATCTTTTTTCCCATAACTTGTTACATAGCTTCCTTTTTTTATCATTTTTTTAATATGTGTGATGAAATTTATCAACTTGTCCCACCTTCCTTTCATTTCAGTTATTCCTTATTGTCTTCAACTTGAGCTCCATTCCTAAACATTTTCCTTGCCAAAGTAATGATCCTTAGTACCTTATTGTGTTTCTTTCGACTTTCCTCAGTGAAGAAGGGAAAAGCTTCTTAGAATGCATCCCAAAATAATATCAGAAAATACAAACAAAATTTGACCCCAGTCACTGAAGAACTACATGAAGCAATTTCCTCAGTGAAGAAGGGAAAAACCCTTGGCCTTGTTTCATAAGGGCTTCTATCAAAAGATGTGAAGATACTATCAAATCTAACTTAAACTAAATTACTAGGTGGGGTTGAAGAGTCCACAATATCGAAGATGTTCGAAGCCTTCAACTCAACATTCCTCACCCATCTCCACCCATATCCCCAGTGAAGAGCAGGCAATTTATTTTGACAATTTCAAGCCTAATTCATTATGAAACACGTCCTACAAGACTATATCAAAGCTTCCAAGTTGAGGATGGTGTTCCTTATATCCATGAAACAGGTAGAGTTTGTGGCAACTAAACAGATCATAGACACAATCTGATTTTGGTCGAAAAAGGAAATAGATAATACACTTAGTCACTATAAGAAACCTGTGGGTGGGATGGGTTTCAATGTGTTTATGCTACACATGCTCTCTTACGCTAATTCCATCCAACTTATAAGAAACTCGTGGGTGAAATAGGTTTTTAGGAGGTCTAAGGCAAGGATCTACAAGATTATATCAAAGCTTCCAGGCTAAGGATGGCGTTCCTTATATCCAAAGAATATGCAGAGTTTGTGGCAGCTAGAAGATCATAGACACAATCTAATTTTGGTCCAAAAAGGAAATAACAAATACACTTTGTCAATATAAGAAACTCGTGGGTGGAATAGGTTTCAGTGTGTTTCTGTTGTGCATGCTTTGTTGTGTTAATTAATTGGTTTCCATCCAACTTCTTCAAGGCTACAGGAGGACTAAGGCAAGAGTATCAACACTGGTGGTAACCTCGAATGACAGGGATTACCCCCTGAAATCAGCATTAACGTGTCAATTATACCCCAAATTTCTCCCCCAACGATCCTATCTTGGAATCCTTGACCTTCACACCTATAACGACTTTGTCTCCGGGGACATAACTTATCAAAACCTCACCCCCCATTCCTTTGTACATCGAACTCTGCAAAAATAAGAAAATCAACAAATAAAACCTAACATACTTCTCGTGTTCGATTCCCGGGGTCAATGTGATTTCCATGAGATTAAAGTTTTTCCTCCTATACTGGACATTCATGGTGCCAATTCTCCACATGGAAATATTCTCATAGGCAAAAGTAAGCATCATTTCAGAGGGAAGAATGCATTTATGCTATCTCCCTCTCTCGATATGAACACATGAGAGGCAAATGGTTAAAATAAGTTTCCCACGAGTTAAACATCTTCTTTTTTTGTTAACTATTATTAACTATTAATTAACTATTAATATGATAGTTGATTTTGTTTAATGCAAACGGTTAAAATAAGTTTAAACATATATATTTTTTTGTTAACTATTATTAAATATTAATGTGATGGCTGATTTGGTTCAATCGTCTAACATTAAATTTGAATCTATGATGCAAGTTAAAGTTAAATCTGAATCTATGGTGCAAGGTGGCACCTAGGGGAGTCTTTTATCTTTTGATTTTGTTCAATTGTTTAACAATAAATCTGAAGGTGCAGAGTCTGAATCTATGGTGCAAGTTAAAGTTAAATCTGAATCTATGGTGCAAGGTGGCACCTGGGGGAGTCTTTTATCTTTTGATTTTGTTCAATCGTTTAACAGGGAGTCTTTTATCTTTTGATTTTGTTCAATCATTTAACATTAAATATGAAGGTGCAGAGTCTGAATCTATGGTGCATGTTAAAGTTAATTATGAACCTATGGTGCAAGGTGGCAGGGGGAGTCTTTTATCTTTTGATTTTGTTCAATCGTTTAACATTAAATTTGAAGGTGCAGAGTGGTGCGTTTAACATTAAATCTAAAGGTGCAGAGTGGTGCGTTTAACATTAAATCTGAAGGTGCAAAGTGGCGCCACCTAATCTGAAGGTGAGAGTGGTGCAAGGTGGCACATAGGCGAGTCTTTCTCAAAGGGAAAAGCTTAATTAATTTAATTATTCTATTATATTTTTTAAATTTAATTGTATTTTTGTAATATTTAAGGAATTAAAAATTAATTATAGAGATTATTATTTCATTAGAGTTATAGTTATATTAATTATTTTTGTTATTATTATTCGTATTTTAATTATATTTAATTATAATAATTTATAATTATTTATTATAATTAATTATTTATATTTTGTTATAACTATATTGGGGTGTATTTCAATTTATTTATTAATTCTTTTATTTACTAATTATGATCCTAATAGCATCTCATACATTTCTATATAATAATCTTTACTTGTTCAAAAACTCGATAAAAAAAAAAAATCTATAATCCACATAATCATGAAACTGGCACAAACCTCAAAGACAAAATGTTATTTTCATCTAAATCTAAATATTTATTTAATTTATTTAATATAAATGATTATACTCAACTTTTCTCAATCAAAATATACTACGTCTAAATTTAGATTCTTAATTTTTAAATCTAATCCATTAAATTATATGTAATCGTTAATAATATTACAAATTATATCTTGTAGAATTAATCAAAAAATATAAAATTATTATTTAACTAATCCACGTAAAAATTAAATCACATTTCATCTTGAATTGTTATTTCCTCAATTATAATTATAAAGAATATATGTAAAAGATAAAATACTAACTTAAAATTATTTAATTGTTATTTCTCAAATAAAATATTATTTAAAATTATATCGAGTAAAATTAAATCTGCATTCATCCTAACTTGTTATTTCTCAATATAATTGTAAAATTAAAATATTACTTAAAAGGATGGCTTGTTATTTCTCAATATAATTTTGCATTCATTTGGTTATTTCTCAATATAATTGTAAAAATTAAATGTAAAAGATTAAAATATTATTTAAAATTGGAGTTGTCTTCCATGCAATTTTTTGGGCTTTCAGGGAAAAATTTTGAGTTGAAATCTTGATTGTGTTATTTAAACTAGTTTTTTTAACTGTATATGGATTCAGTTCCCTGAAAAATCCTTAGGGCACTTCGAATGTGCAAGGGTTACCCATAAGCTTGTGATTTCAATAAATTCTTGTCAAATTTTAGAGAAATTAGACGGGAAAAACTCACCCACCTGAAAACCTTACAAAAATATTACACTAAAAACAACTCCCTTATTATTTCTCAATATAATTATAAAAATTAAAATATTACTTAAAATTATATCATGCAAGAATTAAATTATATTCCACCTAACTTGTATTTCTTAGTATGATTGGAGGAGAACATGAAAAAAAGGTAGTTGTCTATAATGCGACTTTTTGAAAGCTTTTCCGTTGGGTTTTTCCGGTCAAAATCAGTTAGGAATTTATTGGAATCGCAAGTTTGATAGCTAGTTTCTGCACAATCAAAGGGTTTTTCAGGGTGCTGAATCCAAATATGCAGTTAAAAAACCATTTTAACTGCAACAAATCAAGATTTAACCTCAATTTCTTCTACCGGATTCCGTCACCAGAATCTCCAAAAAATCGCATTATAGACAACTTCGAAAAAAAAATGTTCCTTCGACCATTCGAAAGATTTTGTTTAATTGATTGTATTCACTAATATCAAATTCAATTTCCATTAAATTTCAATTTCGTTAACTGAATTCTTTATCAAGTAATTTTATTTATTTTTAATTAGGATATTTTAAAGTCTATGTTAAAATACCATTTATCTTCAATGTATGTAACATTAATTGCCCTGCTCCATATTACAGATTTACAACTTTAGAATTGCTCTGCTACATATCAATTTTGGACTTCATTTTCAGGTAGTTTTTATCGTTTTATTGACTTAACTGCATCGGGTAGTTACTATTAGTTAAGCTTCTTGGTCCATTTTCCGTTAGGCTCTGCAAATCTCCACACGACGAAATGTTTAAGAATTATACGGCTATTTGTAATTTGCCTCTGCCTGCCTGTGAAGAAAGAGTATCAATTGCGTTCATCTATAATAGAAAACATGGCAGAGCGGCAGGCCATTTCATACAAGTTCAGAGACTGGCAAAACTTCCGACATATACAAATTCCAGCGAAGGATGAAGAAGCCGGCATGCTGTTGAGTGATCTTAAAAAGGAAATCACGAAAGATCGTAATTTTATCGAACCCAAATTCAAGGTCACCGATTTCCGAACCAACAGAGGTTTCATACACACCAAATTCCAGATCCTTCAAAAACTCAAGACAGAAATTTAGAAACGAAGCAAAATCATACATATGTCTGTACATTGCATTTGAAATTTGATTTGAAAATCTTGTTCTCACTTGATTAAGTAATATCCCGAGTGTTTTTGTAAGCAGAGTATCAGGAGGGCGACAAGATAAAAGCGTTTACAAAAGTTGTGGTAGAGCTGGTGCTTGAGGAAGAATTTATTGAAATTGACGAGACCGTGATTTTTCCATCATTAGGAAAAGATGAAAATAGTCCTGCTATAAACGTCGACTCCAGAGAAAAGTCTGTTCCAGCTCCTTCTAAGCGTTCTTCTCGTCGTTCTTCTCGGCGTTCTTCAGCTTCTTCTCGTTCTTCCAACTCTGGGGTTCCTTCCAATTCTGGGGTTCCTTCCAACTCTGCGGTTCCATCTAAGTCCGGGGTTCCTACCACGTCCGGGGTTCCTTCTAAGTCCGGGGTTCCCACCACTGCTGGGGTTTCTGTCGCTACGGCTCCCTCCACGCTTGATCTGGATCAAGAGGCCTGCAAGTAGGTGATCTTATCATTTTCATTTTTGTCTTGATAGTTTCCCCACGCTTGATAGGTGATCGTGATCCCATCTTTGTATTTTCTTTTTCAAACGAAAAATTATTTGTTCCATAGGGAGTAGCAAGTTTTGGCAGTCGTGATCTTTACTGTCCTGAAACTCGGCAATAGTATGAATGGGAAGAAGTGTGGTCAGCTTACTTTTGATGGTGTTTGACATTTGATGCTCCTTAACCCACGAAAATTATGTATATCTCTTTAACCCACTAAAATTATATATATAGATATATGTACATCTATCTTAAAGTATGTCTTAAAATTAATTCTGTTGGGCTCATATATAGGAATATGTCTTCAATGTCTTTAAATTACATTGGGCTAAAAGTTTATACAGCGTAACAGCACAGCCCAAGACCCAGAGCATTTCACAGGAGTGAAAGTCTGCTTTCTTATTGACAATTGTGGATAATTATATTTAGTATATTTTTCGTTGAATGATGAATCAACCTGTATTTGTTGATAGCAGCCAATAATCATTATCCCATTATTAGTTTGACAACTAAATTATAATCCATTTTCCCACTATGTAATAATTGTCCCCAAAGACTAAATTATAATAGGTTTTCGCGATATTTATATATATACGAGTTATTTCATACTGAATAATATTTGAATTTGTTATCATATTTGACTTTCGCTGCTATGGCTCCGTTGTCATTGCATTGTTATCCCCTTGATATATTTAGATCTAGTGGCACACAATCCTCCGTTCCTGATGCAGGTTAAATTTAGTACATCATTAATCTGCTTAGCTAAATTGTTTTTCTGGTCTAAATAGCTTGGCCCTTTTGGAATTTTCGTAACTCCCTAGAAAAGGCAGTTTGTGGTTGGATTTCATGTTTTGGCAGTACAATCCTTGGGATTCGTTCCTATTTGCCTATAAATTTGCACATTACAACAGAAAATGAGATCTAACAATTCTATTATCGATTGCTTTCGGTTGGAATTGGAAAAACAGTAAAAAATAGGCAAAATGCCTTCATTTATTCCTCTTTGGAAAAGACGGTACATACAACATAAAAAAAAGCTTCTCCTTTTTCTGTTTTTCTAACTCTGAGTTCCTACCAAAAATTCAACCATATGTTTCCTAAAATAGAGAGAACAAACTGATCTTATTTTTTCTTACATAATGGAGCGTTTGGCAGGGGATCTCTCCCAATAAAACTTTCAAATGAGAGCAATCCACTTCTGCAAAAACTAAATCAGTTTATGGGTTTCAAAAGTGCCCATAAAATTATGTTTTGAGGTTAAAGACAATGTCATGGGATTTAAAGATACTCTCCAACATCTTTGTTAGTTGGCAAGCTACCTGGTATATATAGCACTCTGCTCAACCAGTTTATGCTTGCTTGCTCAATGTTCCCCTCTCCTACTGTGTCCCCAAAATGTTATTTAAAGAAATCCTTTAGCTTGTAGTGCTCTATAGCATCCCTCTCCAATGCTATCCCCATTGCCCACATAACCATTACAAAGTTGGAAATGCCAAATAAATGGCATCTTGGAATTGTTTCCGTATTATAAAATTATGGTATATTTATGAAAGTTTTACTGTTTCAGTATATGAGATATTTTTATTTTATTTTTTTTTGCAAAATTTCATAATTATTTAGTGAATTCCAGAACTGAATTGTGTTATATTTGTTTTTATCCTTCCCACGTTTCAAATGGTTAACTCATCCATGAAACCAACGCACTTTAAAAATGATGAGAAACCCTTTGAGTGAGGGAGATTACATACTACGTTCAAGACCCTTTCAGATTATAAACTCAAAAATATCTGTTGGTGCGTAGAGACCTGTAAGTTCTTTTTGAACTATCCAATGACTTCAAAAGATTAAACTTTCCCACTTTGTCAGAAATTTATCCACAAGGATCATGATTGTCTTTATAATAGTACTCTGTATTCTGTCCTCGGAGCAGAAAAAATCATATATATCCAGCAATATAAAACTATCTAACAAATATAAGGAGTTTGAAGAGATAAATTGTATTAAAGGTCATTTGTGGATGAGACCACTGCTGGCATAGTGATTCCATCATTTGGTTTTCCATGCCCCTGGATCCACCTGACCCCTCCCGAGTCCCAACTATATAAACTCACAACTGCGTGCCTACCCACCAATGTGCCAACGGGGCACCCTTTAAGATATTGTTGAATGATTCCTCCACAAGCTTTAATTGATCACATCAGCTTTACTTGATCACATATTTGTGACAATACTAGACTCTCTATTTTAAACAGTCCTTTATCTAGTTTATAACCACCCTACAATCCCCAATCCACAAGAATTCTGCTCCTGCATTTTTCCCTTCTTTTGGGGAGGCTCCACGTTCCACCTTTCTTCTTTACTAAATTAGCTTCTAATGAATTTAGGATCCATGGATTTTACTTTGAAAGTCAAATTTTGTTGCACATATCCTAGAGAAAGGATCAAGTCATTTTTAAAGGAGATTGTTGTGTTGGCTCTAGCACTCTTTGTTCATTCAATGTTTGTGACTCTGGATGAGTGGAGGTGTTGAGATGATCTTACGATTTTATTGGAATATAATTTCTTATATAATTTAATAATAATTAAAACAACACAAACGTGTGTCATATGTGCTTCTTCTTTTCTCTACATTTCTTTTGCTTAATACCAAAAAGTATCTGCATTGCTTTTTGCAGACCCCTCACCAGGGAGGAGGAGGAGAAAAGGATAACAGAATATGTTGAGAAAGCAGCTGATGAATATGAACGGCAAGTTTTTCTGTTCATTCATGGTCACAACTCTGATTGATTTCAAGTTCCTTATATTCATACATTACTAATATTGATTCTCACATCGATTCATGTGTACAGAGGAGTGGCTTACTACATAAATCGACAATCAGATTGCAGAAAATGCAGATGTTACAGTCTCCCTCGATATGATCCACGTTGGTCGTTGGATATCTCATCTCACTTTCTTTTTAGCTCCCTTATCTCATTTGTTTTGTGTTTTCTGTTTTCTGCATATACTTTTGCATCATTCAAACCTGCAAATATTTTAACCTCACTTCATGGATCAATTATTCTGCTTTGCAGGCAGACACCTTGTTAAAGATTGCAAAGAAGGGCTTCATCCCAGCTATGTTTGTCAACTTTGCAAAAGAATAGGTATATAACCCATTGATTGCTTACTCTGTTGATTCCATCTGCACCAGAGAGGAGTGATATGTGATATCATTGCATGCATTGCATTACAGGAGATCATGTGATTGATAATTGTTACTTGCCAAAAAGTAAAGCAGATAAGTGTTCCAGATGTAGCAGAGGTACCCATTCACATTCCAATCGAATCCCATTAGTAATATTATATGTTAATGAACCATTTGTTTTATTTTCATATTAATATGATGCATATTGCAGGAACACATGTTGCCCCTGCTTGTCCCTTCACCCCCTAAACAAGTGAAGGTATGAATGCAATTATAATAATATCGTAATTGCATTTATATGTTATTATTGGTTTTAAGCTCAGTTCACGTGGAGGAGGTTGCTGGACTTCACATTTTCAAGAACACACAAACCAAATAGAGAATACTTGTTTTTTTTGTTCCCTCTCCAACATTCCCAACAATTCCACGTCTGTGAAAAAGGGAAATATGCATGAACAAATTACCTCTTTGTGAAATTAGGATTAGGGCTCAAACATTTTAGTTGCTTATTGATATACAGAGCTCAACCATTTCATTTCAAAAATAATTACATGTCCATTTTTTCACTCCATGTTTTGAGATTGTTTACATTCACTTACCTATATTGAATGTTTGTTGTATTATGATTATGGCATAATTTATTTTGTCTCAAGATCAAGAAAAATAAGAAATGTGATTTTTTTACCATATCAATTATCATCATATGTTTGTTTTATTATTGTGAGTTATAAATTTTCTATGTATTATTGTGGACACCTTAATGTGGAAATCCATTGAACTTGACCAGCGTTCAAGCTGTATCATTGTTAGTTTTTTAATTTGAGTTGCTTTGCATAATGACCATATTGATTACTATGAACGTGTGAATTGTATACTACATCACAAAAAGTCTACAACTATAATTATTAAGTTTTTCTGTGTCATTTATTTATTTAACTTTTTAGTGTTTGATAATGTTCTTTGGCTATGTGTATTTGTATGGATTTTTTTATTTTAAGCTAAGACCAATGAAAATGTGTATACAATTGTATTTTGAAATTGAATTATTATTTTTTATTTAAGGGTGTTTTTTATTTCGTGATATATATTTGTATGGATTTTTTTATTATTAGCAAATTATAAGTAACAAAAATGTACAAAATTTACAAATGCGTGATTTTTTTAGTTTGATATATAGATGTTGACATTTTCTGATGACTAGCAATGGCTTGATGGTTTTTAGTTTGATATATAGATGTTGACATTTTCTAATGACTAGCAATGGCTTGATGGATTTGTTTGAAGTTTAAATAGAGTTCATAGTTTATGGATTCGAGTGGGTGGCAAACAAAGATGTGGACCATGCGATGGTAGAAGAGTTTGATAGCTAGAATGATCTCTATGGAATAAAACACGAACGAAGTGTGATTCTATGGAAGCAATGGGTGTTGGAACTAGTTCCCCATAAAATGTGGTAGTTGTAAAACATGATAGTGACTACAAAAATGACATGTGAGTGTCAAAATTGTGTGTTTTGGACATTTTGGAATCAATTGTTGTCAATAGATGTCAAAATTGAGAATAACTTTGGAGAAATTTGAGTTATGAAAACATTAGTAAGAATATACCTAGAGATGGATGAGAGAATAGATATAGATATACTCCTTTTATTTTGTTGCACTACAAAATGAGAATGAATAAAAAAATATTGTTTTTGGACATTTTGGAATCAATCGTTGTCAATAGATGTCGAAATTGAGAACTTCGGAGTAATTTCTTGACGGAGTGGATATTGTGAACAAAATATGGTCAGTGGGGAGTAAAAAGTGCATTGCACTTCCCTCTAAAATTGTTCCATGTATGTTATTCAAAAGGTAATTTTAGGATAAGATAGGAACTCTAAAAGATGTTGGAGAACTGAGAATGAGAGAAAATAGAAATGCTTCCAAAGTATATGTTGAAAATAGAAATGCTTCCAAAGTATATGTTGAAGGAATCCAGAGGGTACGTTGAGTGGAATCTAAAAGGTCATTGTAAGAGGAATATGAAAGGTCACATTGTAAAAGGAGAATCACTAGGAATCAGTAGTTAATCTTAAGTTTGAAACTAAAAATTCAAGGATGTTGAAATAATGTAGTTGAAACATGTGAAGTTTGTTTGGAAGCTAATGGAAAATAGTTTGATGAAGAGGAATAAATACAACATGAATGATGACAAGAGGTGTGGTTGAAGGAAGAAAAAAGGATATCTTGAGAGGAATGAGAAAGAAGTAATGGTTGAGGTTTTGGTCTTTGGCCTAAAAACCAATGAGCTTTGTAAATATATGCAACCATTGAGCTATTGTAAATATTCTACAAAAACGAATGAAAGAAAGAGATGAGGACAAAGAGGTTAATTGTTGAGATGGTTTTTTACTTGAACTTTTCATGTTAAATTCCTATGTGATGTGCGAATGAATATTGAGGATGTTTGTTGTTATAATATGGATTGTTGTTGATCTTATGGTTGATTTCTTGATACATCTTGTAGCAAAGACACATGAATGTTGTATGTGTTTGTGTGTGTGGATGTTAACCATATATAAAGATATTTCTATGCTTTTGTGTGAAGATTATGCATTGAAATTAGAATTATTTACATTTATTGCAGTTGGGATGAATGATTTAATACTCTATGTGAGGTTTGGTGTATTCAATTTGTATTTCCCTTGTAAATGGTATAAAATTGCTTTACTTGTGTGTCTAGGATAATTTAGTGGAGGAACATTGTGGACCTATAACCCATAGATTTCCACTAAATCAATTACCAATTATCAATACATTGTTTGTCATTTTGAGTTGAATTATGCTTGAGTCCTTGTTGTAGAAATGTAGAAATTATCCATGTGAATACGCGCACAAAAGGAAGAGAATAGTTGTGAATGAAGGACGAGCTAGCATAGACTCGTGTGTTTTAGCCAATTATTTGCATTACAAAAGAGAAAATTGTGGTGGATGTCCATCAATTGTAGTTAGGCATGTATGATTATGTTTTCAAGCCTAAGAATTGTGTAGAGAGGGTTTGTGTGAAAACTTTGGATTGGATTTAGAATTCTTTACATTTATTGCAATTAGAAGGAATGATTTAATACTCTATATAAGGTTTTGTAACTAATAGTACTAACTCTCTTGATCTCTATTGAAATCATTAGTGTGCCTTAAATGGTTGTTTCTAATAATGAAGGATTATTATTTAATGTTGTGTTGTGAAATTTGTGTTATGAATGCAACTTGTTCTTCTTACTATTGTCACGACCAAGGAGGTTTTAATAAGAAGTCATTGGTGTTTTAAGGAAGTTTTAGGTCATAAAAAAATTGTGTAAATCAACTTAGTTAAACCTAAGTTTTATGGTCATGAACTTAGTCTTTATGTCATCATTTAGATAGGTGTTTTTACACCTATAATATGCCTAGAATAGTACTAGGATTATGGATTGTCTTTTGCTTCAAATCTTTAAATGTTTTCGTATGAAGCTTACCTCACTGTAAAATTTTTGCATGAAGTGGTGTCACCATAGTTTTTAGCATGAAGTGGTGTCACCATAGTTTAAATGATGCTATGAACCTCCACCATCGCATGCCCCTTATACACCAAGGATTTAACACCTGCTTCATATTATGTTTACTAGTAATCATTGTTTTCTTTGTCTCTAACACCTACTTCATATTTAAATTATGTTCCTCCAAAGTAGAACTAAAGATAAATATGTCACGCATCTAACTGTACTATGATAAATAAATCTATCAAACCAAAGGGCATTACTAACTATTTGTAAAGACCTTGCCTCATCTTGAATATGATATTAGTAGTGTATTCTTCCTTGATTATACATGTTGATATTAAAAGTGCATTATTTCTTGACTAAACATTTTGATATCCAAATTTCATATCCATTTCAATGAAGTAACTATTGATATTCTAACAAGCTATCGATCTTGGGAATGGGGTATTGATTCATAAATCATCAAAATGACCTTGTTGAGAGCTCTAAAATCAATCCACAATTCCATGAATTCTTTCTATAAAAAATTCAAGCAACTACTTCACCTCATCCAACTATGATATGGACTTCCAATGCATTCATATGTTTGGTAGAGAAGAATTTGGCAGCAGTTGCATCTCATGTTCTACTTTCCTTTTAGGTGGAATACCTTGTCTCCTGGGACACTTCCATATGTGCTTGAGAAATCTTGTAACACCCCCCTCCCACATTTACCCAAGCTAATCGGTCCACTGGGTTTAACATGTGACGAAGAGTTACTATGATATGATTCAACTCCCCATGTACAATTAAGGAAGTGC
>APFE031668814.1:10256-24456 GCA_000404065.3 Pinus taeda
ATATATATTCGGGACAGGACTCCATTGGCAGAGTCGCCACCCAACAATCGTGACCAATATTAAAACAGGGCCAATGGGATTTGAACCCACCCTCCATATTGAACATACCACCCATAGTCAAATAACTACCCGCCCCAATTCAAAACATGCCAAAAAAAGATGTGTGAGCTGTGGGTTAGAACCTGAGCCATCCACAACAAAACATCAAGTTTAACCAATGTGTCAGCGCATGCAATCTTGAACAATTCGCCCAACTTTTTATATAAAAACGAGAACTCATCATTTTCCCAGGGCAATGGAGGAGAAGAGAACGACATGGTAACCGAAGAGCGAAACCCTGACGCAGGGAATCTAAAAGATTCCCTTAGGGGCCAAATTTTCACAGTGTCAGATTCATGTCAAGCTTACTCAAACAAACCAAAATTTTGCCAGGAGTCTAATGGCACGATCAGTTTTCTAATCTGAGCAGTGGAATTTCAGCCACCCTGCAGAACAAAATATTTATGGAATCTTTAGGAATCTTTGAAATTACATGGGGGTCTGAAATTGACATTTTCGAAACAAGACCAACTTTATACTCATTCTTCTCAATTTTTCACCAAGAACGTGATTATGTGATCAGATTCTTCTTTTGAGCAGCCGAATTTCATTCAACCTGTGAGAAGGAATCTTTGGGAAATCTTTGAGATTCCTGGGGGACCATATTTTCACTAAAGCAGAAAGGGGTCGACTTTACAGTCATTTTTCACAATTTTTCACTAGAAATTCAGAAATGTTGTCTATTTCTTCAGTAGAGGTGTGTATTTTTAGTCCATCCCTGGAGGTGGAGATATAAGGTGTCTTTTTTACATGCATGTAATTTGATTTCGTTGAAGATTAATGAAATAGGCCTCCCCACATTGAGGAGGGCCCGGAGATGTAACCCACACTAGGTGAACTCCTTTATCAACT
Organism: Pinus taeda; assembly: GCA_000404065.3. Lineage (NCBI taxonomy): Eukaryota > Viridiplantae > Streptophyta > Pinopsida > Pinales > Pinaceae > Pinus > Pinus taeda. The sequence goes on from APFE031668814.1 coordinate 11,208, forward strand.
TGTTTGTGTCTTTTCTTCTTATGGTTGTCGTATATTTCCACTTTTTTAATGTGTTTGCATCTTATGGTTGCATGCCCCTTTTAAATGCAATTATTTATGCATCTTATGATTGCATTCCCCTTTTAAATGCAATTATGTATGCATCTTTGAAGTGAAAAGATATGGATCAATTTTGATATTAGAGCGGATCTTTAGTTGATGTGAATTGCAGTTGTATGATAACTAGGACAAAGGTACAAAGAGGTGAAGCAAAACTTAAGTCATTTGATCTAGAAGCAGAGCATGTTGCATGAAGACGGAAAATTGTAAATGAAGTTGCTCAGTTGGAGGAAGGGTGAAACTATCGCAAGGCCTTCTATGCCATGGCAGAAAAAGTGGACAAATTGTTTGCAAAGTATGAGAAGACAACGGCAAAACTAAAGCATAAGGAAGGAATAGATGATCACGCCTCGATGAATCATGAAGGAGAAAAAGAAGATCCTCCTGAACCTCCCTCTTCATCTTCCAGTGACATTTATTTTTCTTAATCTTCTCATCATTCTAGAGGTAGAAAAGCTCATAAAAATCTCGTTTTCAAGTTGAATGTCAAGTTTGATATGCCTGTGTTTAGTGGAGAATCTAATGCAAAAAAGCTAGATAATTGGATCATGTAGGTTGAAGTATATTTCCGCATACAACGAATCAAAGAGGATGAATCCAAGATCCATCTAGATCCCTTCGATTGAGTGGCACCGTTATCGTTTGGTGGCAAGGCAAGCTACAGAAAGGCGATAAGAGTAGTCGTAAACTTCTTTCATCTTGGTCTAAGTTTGTTTCTCCCTTAAGAGTACAATTTTTGTAGCACTCCATAAATCCCTTAAGGCTGAGGAAAGGGATCTCAGAGGTAACCACAAACCACTTGTAGGTTAAGGTCCAATCCCCCTAACCTTGGAGAGGGCTCTCTTGTTGGATCAACTATCAATCAAAAGCACTGATAGGATATGCATTTTAGACTGCTTATTAAGTTCAAGAGGTAAATAACATAAGATTTAGTGCAAATTGTTGGGAGAGAGGGCCACTGAAATATAATCTCATAGAACATCAAGGCATGCATGATCCATCTAGATAACATAGGCAAGGTAGGCACATATTTCAAGTCATTTATCGATTATAGTATAGAGAAGAATGAGGGAAACATAAAAATATTCAGTCAAATGTAACAAAGTATATAATTATGAATTTTGTTACATAACTAATGACCAAATATTCAAAATAACCATGAAAGAGCAATAAAGAATTCCATCATGTATAAGATCCACAATTATCCTGACCATCTAAGGATGAATTCAAGAAAACAATTTCAGAAATGAATATCGGATTAACATAAAGGAGACACAAACTTGAAACCACACACCATAGGAATCTCTTAAACTTGTAGCAAAATATGCTCTGAGTTTTTTTATTTTATTTTAGAATACAAGGCCTCCTCCTGCTCTCAAGAATTCTCCATTATTCTCTATTACATTGTATATTTAGGCATTAAATACCAATTTGGCTTAGGACCAAATACATTGCATTCATCCACCTAAGTGGATCAAAAGGTGTGTTTTATCATTGTTCTAATAGAAACAACATCAAGATACAGGAACAACTTTAAACTTAGAAAAGTATTTTTATCTTCATTTGCCCGGTCTGAACAACATCAAACTCACCAGTTTTATATATCTATCTATATTCCTCTAAAAAATCTTGAACTTCCTATCATTGTGCAAAAAATCTTGTCAAAAATCCCTCCAGCTGCCTTGGTACATTTTCTTTCCACCTTATTGCCCCCCTTTAAGCTTATTTTATCACATTCCGAACAGTCAAAGCCATAAAAAAGACAACATGGCGGATTATAAAATCATGACTGTGGAATGCATTTTAAGCTATAAAACCAATGGGCAGTAACCATCGGCTTATGTCACAAGCGCTTATCCCACAAGTTTCATTTATACTTCCCTTTAAAATTTCCAAGATTTTTGACCTTTGAGATCCTTAGCTCCTAGTGTTAAGTTATCATTTCACATGTCCAAAGGGTTGTGACCAGAGACTTGATTTCCGAGGCTAAACCCTTTAGCTGGGATGAGGGGCGATTCTTTGAAGTATTATGTTATTACAATGTTTCCACTGCATAAGACATGGGACCACACAACATATGCTCTTGAGCTTTTGAAATATTGGAAGTTTCAATTCAACACTTTTACTTTTGGATCAACGACAACGCTACTTCTCTGATCCCCGATGTATAACGTGGCCTAATCCACGTGGAAATGGAATAAGGGAGGGCACACGCCAGGTTTTAATACATAAAAACATATGTTAAACATTTTCCACCAAATCTTATAATATAAAATCCTTTGTTAACATATCTCTACCTAAGCTTTGCTTTTAATACATAAAATGTATTTTATGCTTCTGCCTGCCTTGTGCCAATAGTTCTTGGTTCCTTTGATCTCTCATGACCATAGTGCTAGCTGCCGCATCGCATCCCCCTCAAATGGAGGTTTTAATTTCACGCAGTGACATTACTCATCCTTTGTTTACCGATTGCGATCTAATGTCATCATTTGCCATGTGTCACATGGTGAGTGGTGACACATGTCACCTTTTTTGGCCTCTTATGACCCCTGAAAATGTCGAATTTTCATGCCATGTGTCCACCATACATCCATGTCATGATGACATCAGATGCCATGTAGCATATTCGAACCAATCATGCACTGCCACGTGTCCCATTGGATGAGAGAGAAAAGGCCCAAACCTACTCTAATTTTCAATAAAATCCTTTGTAAAATGTTTTAGGCATCCCCTCGTTGCTTTAACATTGAATAAGGAACTTTCCCGACAGTTTAATCACATATTGCAACTTGCATATCGCGCATTTATATATCGCAATTCTTGAGAATTGTCACCCCTATGACATGCGATCACCAATATCTGATTGCGATATGTGATATGAAAAGGACCCCCGTCGACTATTGATTTGCCAATATGACTGATCGTTGGTCACTAATCGGTGATATACCCTCATTGTTTCATTTTGCTTGAACCTCTAATCACTGATATATGATATCAGTGATCGTTGATCGTTGATTCCCTCCAACCTCTACTGCTTGCCTCTCCAGATCTCTGATATGCGAGATCCAAGATGAGCACTTAGCTTTTTCCTTATTTTTTGGTTTTGAATAATAAACTTCAACTTTCTCTAAATTTTGATCCATAAGTCAGTTTGAAGAATTAGATACATCGTTGGAAGGTTGCTTCTAAGAACTTTATCATGAAAACACCTACAACAAGATTTGAACCACAATTTATATGCAAAAATCTTCCAAACCTTCAGACTTATCTTGACCAGAGGACTTCAAGGACAAGATGGCTCATTTGACAAGTAATATTTAGGCTATGACACCTAGTTATTCATAGGTTAATTGACCATAGAATCTCAAAATGAATAACAAGAAGGAGACACTTCAACCCTAAATGATATGACCCTAACACGTTTTACCCATTGGGTTACAAACAGAAGGCCATGATGGAATGGCAACATTTGAAATAAAGTAAAGGTCAAATGTTCAATATTTTATAGAGGAGTTTAGGAAAAAAGGATTTACATTGAATATTCCATTATGCTCTCTTGAAATTTTGATGAAATATATTGGCTCGTTGGATGGTTATTTTTGTCATACATTGTTATTATTTGAATCTAAAGCCCTTGATGAAGCTAGTGTGAATATTTCACATCTTGAAAGCAAGGGGAAGCATGAACAAGATGACTGCCCAAAGAGGGCAATGGAAACTAAGAGAAAATAAGCAAGGCCCTCTTGTTCTCATTATGAGAAAGAAGGGAATCATGAATATCATTGCTAAAAGTTGCATCCAGAATTGAGGCCAAAGAGGAATGACAGAAAAGAGAAGTAAAAGACAATTGCAACTATGCAATAAGACCAAGAATTTGAATCAAAGGATGATAAGAAGATCACAACTTCAAGATTTGCAGGTGTTGAACCAATTAACCTAGTATCAGACTCAGGTGATGAAATAATGATTGCATCTCTTGGGATTGCAGAATATGGACCTATCAAATTGGGTTCTGATTCAGGCGATGAGACAAAGATTCCAGTATATATTGTGCCAAAAATATGGAGGACACAAAATATTGCATGGCTCTAAGAACTCAAAGAGATCAAGCAAGGCATTCAAGCTCAGAATGCTAAACTAAGAATACTCCTACAAGAAGCAAAGAAGGAGAAACAAAGGTTGCAACATCAGCTACAAGCCAAGGAGGAGGCCTTGGAAAAGTTGCAGCATAACAAGCCCGAGGTAAAAATTGATTCTTCAATTTCATGTTATTTTTATGATGATGATTTCGTTGCTTTTGAGAAACATACTACATGAATTGGATCAAAATTGTTGAAAAGAATGGGGTATCAATGAAAGGGCCTCGACATTAATGGTCAGGGCATTGTGAATCCCATCAAAGTGGAGAAATTGTTTTGTTATGTAGGACTTTGGTATGTCAAAAAAAAAGGTTGGATAATGCTCCAAGACAACCAGTGACCAACCAATGACGGGTGCTGGGAGCACTTCATCACATTCTAGTGATAGTGAGGATTCCATGATCACTTATTAGAGTCACCCCAGGAATAAGCGTTCCAAGATGATCCATAAATTTTGGAGGAGAAATAATCATTGCAGTCACTGCAACAAGGATGGAGATCAGAAAACCACATGTCAGATACTCCATGCTCAAAAAGCACCTATGAAGAATCAAACTGGTGAAGGTGTGAAATGAACAAATCCGCCATAAGGAGATGACCCATTCACTTTGTTGAGTGAGAGATGGTTTTATTAGATATAGTAGCTTGTCATGGCCAGATTTTGTAAATCATATGTTGTGAAATGACTGTAAAAGTGATGATGTGTTTCACATCACTTATGAAAGCAACATGATGATATTTTGGCCTTTTGTTGATAGTTCGGGTATTGGTTTTGTTATGATTTTGATGTAAACTTTACCAAAGAGTGTGTTATAAACTCTTGGCAAGTATGGGGTTGTTTGATTCATGTTTGGTCTTGCATGTGATTTACAAAAAATGTATCACAGGTTTGCATGGAATTCATATGTTAGAGAAGGAAGTGTTGCTTGGCAGGGCACTTGTTGTGCAAACAAGGGAGTACACCAGATTGTAGAATGTGTTCATGCTTTTGGAGGACCAAAATCTTCTCAGTGGGGAGGAATGATCCAGGTGGATCTAGAAATGCTCAGAAGTCAAAGAGGGCTTTGAAAATGCTCAAAAATAAAATTATGTTGATTGCAATTAAACTAGGATCAAATAAAATAGCTTGTTACAAGCTTTCCAACAGTGCAAACGACTCCTCAATCCGACATCGTATGTGAAAGTTATGGCTATTCAAAGTTCTGCTCAAATAGGCTCCTTGGCTAAAGTTAGTAGAGCGCCAACTAAATTTGGAGTTTGGCTAAATCTGGACAAGCTTCTAAATTTAGAGAAAATTAACGAGGCAACAATCTGACACTTCGCGGCGACGATTTCCGGTAGTCGGAATGAGCGAAATTGTTGTCGACTTAAAAAAACTCGTGACCCCAAAAATCCGATTGATTTTTTTTTACTAGTTTGTTATAAAAAAATAATAATAATAATAAAAGGGGGGTGGATCAGGCCCATATATATATATATATATATATATATATATATATCTATATCTATATCTTATATCATAATCTATATTATATATATATATATATATATATATATATATATATATTATATATATATATATATATATATATATATATATATATATATATATATATAGGGCGCAAGCCGCCATTGGAGGACTCGCCACCCAACTGCCGTGACCAATATTAAAATAGGGTCGGCGGGATTTGAACCCGCCCAGCCAATGAGCAGCCCTCCATTTTGAACACATCACCAGCGGTCAAATAACCACCCACCCCAATTCAAAACATGCCAAAAAAACGTGTGAGTCGTGGGTTGGAACCTGGGCCACCCACAACAAACACACCGAGTTTAACCAATGTGTCAACCCATGTGGCATTGAACAATTTGTCAACTTTTTATATAAAAACTAGAAATCGTCATTCGCCTAGGCCAACGGAGGAGAGGAGAGTGTAATAGAACCCTGATCGGACACGGGAACCGAGGAGTAGAACCTAACATAGGGAATATGCAGGGAATCTAAAAGATTCGCTTGGGGGGGCAAATTTTCAATGTTAGATTCATGCCAAGTTTATACTAAAGTGAACCATAATTTTGCCAAGAGTCTGATGGCGCGATCAGCTTTCTAATCTGAGCGGTGGAATTTCAGCCAACGTGGTAAACATAATCCTTATGGAATCTTGAGGAATCTTTGAGATTCCCTTGGGGCCCAAAATTGAAAGTTTCAAAATCAGACTAACTTTATACTCATTCTTCTCAGTTTTTTTCCAGGAATGTGATGATGTGATCAGATTCTTCACCTGAGTAGTTGAATTTTAGTCAACCTGAGAGAAGGAATATTTTGGGACATCTTTGAAATTCTTGGGGCACTGTATTTTGACCAAAGAAGAAATGGGTCAAGTTTACAGTGATTTTTCACAATTTGTCGCCATGAATTCAATGGTGCAATCCATTTCTTCAGAAGAAGTGTGCATTTTCAGGCCATCCCTAGAAGTAGAGGTTTAAGGTGTCTTTTGTACGTGCATGTAATTTGATTTTGCTGAAGATTAATGAAAGAGGCCTCCCCACATTGGGCATGGCTCAGAGACCTAACCCACACTGGGTGAACTCCGTTATCAACTTGTTTCTCTTTTCTTCTCATGGTTGTCATATATTTCCATTTATTTTATGTGTATGCATCTTATGGTTATATGCCTCTTTTAAATGCAATTATGAATGCATTTTTGAAATGAAAATATCCATATCAATACCCCACCTGAGTGTTCACAGGGTATGTCCTTCTAGGACTATTCTTATCTCAAATTCTCAATCCTCAAAGAATATTGGTTCTCTTCAACTACTCTTATCTTGGATTCCCTACCACATACTCAAAGAGTATCTGTTGCTAGACGCTGACCCAATCCTCCATTCTTTCTTCACAATATGAAGACAAGAATGATGTGTCTACCTATCCCTCTTAAATCTGAAAGATATACCCATTCCTATGAAATAATGTGCCCATTATTATAGAATGAATGTACCCAAGTTCCATCTTATCCAAGGACTTGTCCAAGCTCCCTCTTAACTAGGGACTTGATTCTTGTAGCTTTTTGCTCTTGGTGGAGATCCTGGTATAATTAGTTTCTTGTGGCGCTCCTTCTTTTGATGTCATGAAGTTTATCATTTTCATTATGGAGCCCTTATTATTCGTAGGGCATCCGTCATCCATCACTTTCCTTCATGAACCATATCAGCCATGTCATCCTTCTATTCATCGGAAAGGGATCTTTTAGTCCACATCTAGCTTGTCTTCATACTGCTACCTCTTCCAAGTCATGTATCCTTTAGGATCTTCTATCCAATCACATGAATGCTAGTTTTAGGTGACATCTACAACCCTCTTTTGGTAGCCATGTATAAATCCATCCAGATGTTGTTCAAAAATAATAATAAAAATGAACATCAAATCACAGTTACCTTTTGTAATTCCCTTTCATCATGACATCTTGCTTGCCTCCAACATCCTACATATTCACAAATAGACTTCATATGTCAAGGGTCTCCTTTCTCTACAAACCTTATCATGGTCTTCTTCTCTATGGAGATGTCATGATCAATTATTCTAGTTATCAGACATTGGCTTCCCTCTTATTACGTGACCGTATTTTTCGCAGTCTCTTCTTTCTTTCTTCACAATTTCTTCCCAGGAACTCATATTTCCTTCATCTTTATCAATTACCTCATATTCCGTATGAGGGAATATTATGTTGATTTGATCTTGTCAATATGTGAACCATTTCTTCATGCATATTTTCAAAGGAAGAGATCCTTGATCATGCTCACAAGGTAGAGCATTTATCCATGTTGTCAACAACCATGCATTGACATGACTTAATTTATCTAATATACACACATTTGTCCTCCTTTAAGTCATCTAGACTTCCTTCAACAACTTCTTTTTCTTGATTGAGAGTACTTCAATCATCTTAACCTATTGCACTCCTTTATCAACATATCATCATCAGTTTAAACAATGTATCCCACACAAGGTGGAATGATCAGCGAGACACTTGCTTCTGCCAAGTAGAGGTGAACCTTCTAATGAAGATTCCAATGGAGGATCTTGATTATCCTCATCCGGAAAATTATCCTTCCAAATGGTGATGATGTATGATGAAATCCTTTTATCTGTCATCATGTTAAATGACTTTCTTCTAAAAATAAGTACTACTAATGCTTTCCATGTGTTAACCAAAAGCTACTTTCTTTCTATGATGACTGCTACATTCATGTAGACTTCTACTTTAGCTATCCTTTCAAGATTTTATAGTCTTGCTTCAATCATATGCTTCTATGATTCCATCTATTATTATGCTTTCTACCATGATAGCTATTATTTACAAAATTGAAAAGAACTTAGTGAAGGATATTATCTCGGTCATAGTAGAGATCTCTCACTTCCTCCTTTGATTTCTTCTTCTTAGGTTCTTCCACTTCTTTGGTGAAATGAGACTCATTTATTTCTTTCCTCTTTTTGTCCTTCTTGAATTTCAGACAATCTCTCTTGTAATTTCAATATTCCTGTAGCCATAACATTGGATCTTTGACATATCCTTCTTGTTCTTTTTTTGAGGACCAAATTTTCCTTTCCTCCTAGTCGCGGCAACAAATGATTGAACTTGCTTGTTTGATCTTGCATCACTTTTTTCCTTCAACCTAGTTTCTTCAATATTACACAATGACCAAAGTTCACTGAGTGGGGTTGCTTCCTTCTTTCCATAGATATTTGATATAAAGTCGCCCCATTCTTCTGAAAGAGCATTGAACACCACAATGGTCATTTCTTTATCGAACATTATTTCTCCCAACTCTTGTAGTTGGTCTCTTATTTCTGTTACCCTCATAAAGTATGAGGCTATTCCATATTTCTTTGAGATATTCATTTTGTATAGCTCGTTTCTCAAAAATATCGCTTCTCTAACAATACTTACAGAGAACAATTCTACTACCTTCTCATATATTTCTTTTGATGTCTCTAACTTTGCTACATATGGAATGAGGGGATCTTTGATGGATTCTATAAGAATCCTTTGAGCCCTTGTTTCCCCTTTCATATATTTCTCTAGATCTTGAAATTCTTCTTTTAGAGGCTCAGTGATTGAACCCTTAACATGTTCAATGACTTCATTTTCTATGAGGATTAAATCTTTCCTCTTCTTCCATGAAAGAAAGTTTGATGACCCAACCAATTTGTTGCTTTCCTTGCAAAATAAATTCATTTCGATAGCATATTCAAACATAAATATAGAGATACTTACTTGTTAAGTGAAGATGCTTCCTCGTGGTAATATCTTCAACTTGGTGCCTTTCTTGATGATTTAGATGATAGAAGATGTCTTCCTGATGAAGATGTTTTCCTTCAAAAGTGATCCTTGACTCAAAGAGAGTTAGATCTCCTTGATTCCTTGATGATGATGACAACACCTCTTCTTGCTTCCCTTGGATGTAAAGACTTCAAGATGCCAAGATGCTTCAATGTGTAGTCCTTCTTTGAGTGGAGGTAGGGTCCTTGAGATCTTCTTTGTGTGAGATTCTCAAGAATGATTCAAGTGTAGAACCTTTCTTCCGATGAGCTAGGATTTTTAAGATCTTCTCCTTATTGTTGCTTCTAGATGGTGTGATCCTTGTGTAGTCCTACTTGATGATTCAATGTCCTCTTTGATGTTTTGACCTATCTTGATATTCTTTTTTATGGTATTTCTTCAAGCTGCCTTTCCAACAAAGTTACTGATCACATGAGGACTATTACCTCAAAATGAGAACTCTAGCCAAAAAACCCGAATAAAACATGAAAAAATAAACTTGAAAATGAAAAATTGTTGATTCTGCATCACCACTTTTTTTTTGCAGGGTAAATTTTCAATATTTTTTAAAAATGATAGTAAAAGCCAATAAAAACCAATTTTTTTGGTACAAAGAACACCTTGAAAATGAAAATTGTTTATGTTAGAATAATGTCTTTTTTTTCGAGTAAATTTTCAATATATTTTAACAATGACGTTAAAGATAAAATATCAAGATTCCGAAAACCCTTAAAATTTCAACAAGTTTCAAGCATGGCATTAAACATAAAATATCATGTCTCTAAAAAGCCTTAAAATTCCAACATTTTTCAGCCATGACGTTAAAGATAAAAGATTTATAATTTCTTTCAACCATAGCATTAAAGATAAAATATCGTGAGTTGGAAAAACCTTGAAATTTTAACAATTTTTCAAACCATGGAATTAAAACCAAATATCACGATTGCAAAAAAGCTTGAGTTTTCAATATATTTCAACCATGGCATTAGGAAAAAGTATTTGATTAAAAAAAAAAATGAACACATAAATGAAATAGTCATTATACCAAAAGCAATTCTTTTTTAAATGTTAAAAGTATATAGTTATTTTAAAATCTTAGCCTAACACAACATGACACATTGCAATGAAAATTTAAAAATCAACTATCAAATTGACACGCAATGTAAGCGATCTCGACCTATTGCAATAAAATCTTTAAAATCAACCATGAAATTAACAAACTGTGGGAGCAAACTTGATCCATTATAACGAAAACTTTAAAGTCAACAATCAAATTGACACATAATGGGGTGGGTTTCTAGTCGAAAATTGACACGGACCCTGCAAAATAATAATAAAATAATAAATAAATAAAAATGAAAAAAAAAAAAAAAACATAATAAAAAAAAAAATATATATTAACATAAAAAAAAAATAAAAAGATAAAAAATACAAAAACAAATCAAATATAAAAAAATATACAAATCTTCCGGAGAAATCACAATAGTGTTTTAGTCGAGGTGGTTTCAAACCACTTGGTATGGTCATATAAGGAATGAGATTATATATAATATTTAATATATATATATATATATAATAATATAATATATAAACATAAAAACTGTTAACAAAAAAAAAAAAAAAACTCAAAAAAAAAACTTAAAGAAAATGAAAAACAAAAATATATTTTTAAAAAAACATAATTTAAGGAAAAAAATAGAAAAATTAACATTAAAAATTAGTTTCGTATGCTATCTTGTTAAGTGGAAGAGGAGTTGCTTCTATTGAAGCTATTGCTATGGTGCGAGTCATAAGGTATTTAAAAAAATTGAGCAAATGGAAGATCGCAGATGGCCTAAGGTTGTCTTTAATGACATATTGTGCATAAAAAAAACTTGGATGCAACAAAATAAGAAATGGTTTAGTAAATGGGGTATTTGCTTGAACATGTGTCTCATAAACAGTAAAGGGATAAAAACTTTTGTTATGGACAAATTCCATGAACGTACTTGGGACAAGAAGTTAAGGAGAAAGAAAAAGTATTATATTGAAGAGTTTAATCCCACTCATAATCATCAACAAAAAGCATACATAGAGATCAATATTTTTTTGGAGAACAAAATTCTTATTACTAAGTTAAGGACTAATTATCATCAAATCTGTTGCGAAATATGGAGTTGGAAAAGGCCAAAATAAGTGTGGGAGGAAAGAATATGTATTTTTTTCTCTTCCAAAAAAGTGGAAATAGAAAAGCATTTCATTTTAGAATGTGAGGCCTTCAAAGACAGCAATGAAAATCATGTAAATATTCTTACATCTAGCTCTTGGGATAATCTATTCAGTGAGGGGTTTGTCGAGAAGTTGGGAGAGTTTATCATGAGGCTTCACAAGAAAATGGCCAAATACAACAACCAAATGGAGAAGGAAGTTATCTCATAGGTTATCTTTAGCATGGTGGACGTTAAAATAATTTATTTATTTCTTCTTTCTTCTTATAATATCTTGACTTTTAAATAAGGGTGTTTATTGTAATTTGGCATTAATTAAAACATTTTGACTTTTAACCATTAATAATTATAAAATTTGAGATTTGGGCATCCAATAGACGATGATAGGTGTATTGCTAAGTTAGTCTGTGATGTGAAGATCACCAATTAGAAACTCCATGGTCAAAAATCAACTCAAATTAACTTGACAGACAAAACAAAAAATTACAATTTTTTTTTAAATTTCTAAAGAGTTTTCTTTTATTTAATTATTTAAAATTAATTATTTGATGAGTTATATTTGTACTATACATATAATTTATAATTTATTCTACTTTTGGGATATGACATTATTTTTATTATCAAATTATTTTATCATCTTAAATAATAATAAAATAGCAAGTGTAATATGCAACCTTGTTGCTTAGTACATGTCTCTTATAGAAAAAGTAATTGTGAAACTTATTGTAACTAGGATAAAAAATAATACCTTGAAAACAAAAAGTGTTTATATTGGAATAACAACTTTTTTTGTGTTTATGTTGGAATAACGTTTTTTTTTCTTGGTAAATTTTCAATATTTTTTAGCAATGACGTTAAATATAAAATATCAAGATTTCGAAAAACCTTAAAATTCCAACAATTTTTAAACATGGCATTAAAGATAAAATATCATGTCTCTAAAACACCTTAAAATTCCAACAATTTTCAACAATGACGTTAAAGATAAAATACTTATAATTGTTTTCAACCATAACATTAATGGTAAAATATTGTAAGTTAGAAAAACCTTGAAATTTTAACAATTTTTCAACCATGGAATTAAAACCAAATATCACGATTGCAAAAAACCTAAAGTTTTCAATATATTTCAACCATGACATTATGGAAAAATTATCTGACTAAAAACAACTTTAAAAATGAACACTTGAATGAAAGAGTCATTATACTAAAAGTAATTTCTTTTTTAAATGTTTAAAGTATAGTTATTTTAAAATCTTAGCCTAAGACAACTTGACATGTTGCAACAAATTTTTTAAAATCAACCATCAAACTATCATGCACTGTAGGGTCATCTCAACTTGTTGCAATGAAATTTTAAAAATCAACCATCAAATTGACACATTGTGGGGGCAGACTTGATCCATTATAATGAAAACTTTAAATTCAACTATCAAACTGACAAATATTGGGGTTGGATTGCATTGAAAAAAATTACAGG
>APFE031668816.1:4365-33944 GCA_000404065.3 Pinus taeda
AACATAGCCTTTGGAAAAATTTCCCTAGGACCTAGGACTTAAGACGCATGAGGAGATTAACATTTTTCCTAACCCTCAAGACACTTTGCATCATGACTTTTACAATTTTTACATCTTCAAGGGGGAAAAGCCCTTTGACAGACCCTCATAGACCACCCAGTTCTGCGACCAAACATAATCTAGCAGATTAACACACTAGGATTCTCCTAAGACTCTAATGATAAAATTCATCCCGGCTTTGGGGTCAAGTTGAAGGAAAACTCTGCCGATCATGGATCTGTGAGACGAAAAACCTTCTGGAATGAAGATTATCACTAGAAAATTAGGTCCACCTAGGCACTTTACATACATGACTCAGCTCTGCTAAGATTATTTACATCAAAATGCAGACTGGGTTTACAACTTTAATAAGATCAGGAGAATGACGATGACTGTTGAATGGCACGAACATCTCGATCAAGCGTTGTCCCTTTTTGCGAAGAAAAGGGGGTGTACTGCTTATGGGTAGTTGACACGCAGTGGTCAACAAGCCAGAACCAACTGCGATGGAGAGATCCTGCGATTTTGCTTTGCAATATCGCAGATTGCTGTATCGCAAATCACAATTTCATCGTGTTGTTCTATCGCAAGGTCGCAGTATCGCAAATCACAATTTCATCGTGTTGTTCTATCGCAAGGTCGCAGTATCACAATATCGCAACATCGCAACTTCACAGTGTCGCAATATTGCGGTATCGCAGTATCGCAACATCGCAATATCGCAGTATCGCAGATCACTTAATCGTTATAATCCTTATGCGTGATTCATGTAATTTTTGCGACGCGCGATATGCGATATCGCATATCGGCGATTTTAGAGTTTTTCAATGTGAGTGCTTCTTTAACGTATGCGATGCGATGAAGTTTCGCGTCGCAATCTCGCGTTTTTTATCATTTTAACTCATTAGAAGGCACCCTATCATTCTTTGAGCGATGCGATATCTCTTAAGGAGTGAATTTTACTTTCTTCATTATGAAACTTAGTTTTTTTTAGATTCTTCAAGGTATTTTCCTAAGTCCATGATGTTGTAAGTTTTATTTAAAAGGAAATATAACACTAATTGATTTTTTAGATTTTTACTGAGGGTCCCCACTTATTTAATATTAGAAATAACACTTCATAAGGAGGGGGGGTTGTTGGTGGCCACAACACCATCATAGAAGAAATGCTTTATAAAGCAGTGAAAGGGGGTGGCTACATCTCTACTCCTAAGCCCTCTTAGGCCCATGCTTCATCACTGAACATTCATAGGAGATTCCATCTATTAAGGTAATTGAATATTTCTCTATTGTGCATTGCTTTCTTTATGAAAAAAATACCATTATCTGTAGGTTTAATGGGTTCTAGTCCTTAGCTCCAACCTTGAGAGTCTAGTTTAACAAAATCTGGACTATAGATTACTCTCTCAATATATGTTCTAAGGGTTATTTCGTTGTTTTCTTCAAAAAATAAAAAAAACATTCTAAACACTCTTGAATAGGGGCCTTGATTCTGGGGGTGTTTAGACCTCTATTTAGAACCTTGGCTTCCCAAATTCAACCCTCTAGACATGGAGGGAATAAAGACTCCTATTTAGGTTAGGCTACCTAACCTACCTATTCCCCTCTGCAACCCTTAGTCATTGGAGGAGATAAGTAGCACTCTTGGGTGCTTCATCAAGATTAATGAAGAACGATTCCAGAAAGGCATCTACATATTTGCAAGAATCTGTAAAAATGGACCTCGGTGATGGCCTTCCAGAAAAAATCTTCACAAAATAGCTAGAGGAATCCCTCATGCAACCTCTACACTATGAAAACACAACCTTTCGATGTAGACCTTGCCAAGAGGTTGGACATATTCAACACAATTTCCCTTCTTCTCCCTCCTCAAGGCCACATCAGAGATAAACCCAGAAAGGTTGGCAGGCTTCTCAATCTTCTAATAAGAGACCTACTTCTCTATGAATTATAGTTTCACATCCCCCAGCAATCAATCAACCTAGGAAGATCCACAAGCCTTCTCCTTCCTCTCTGTTTCCTCCAAATATCCCTGAGACCTTCTCCCTTCTGCAAGAAGTTAAGTGTTCTCATGTTGTAATTCAACTCGTAGCCAAAATCCTCCAAACACTTGAAGCTGAGTCAGAGGCAATGCCCTCTCTAGAGGCAGAGCCACAAAACATAGAATTATCCTTTGATCATCTCTAAGGAGGACAAAAGCCTCTCCATGAGTCTGACAATTCAGATAGTGACAAAGAAGCAGATTTCATCTCAACCAAAGCTCCAGAAGTCAACTCTGCAGAAAGTCTGCTATAGTGGTTAATAAAATAACCTATTCCAACTCCTTAGGTTGGGTAAACATTTAGAAGAAAAAAAGAAATAAGGAATGTGTTAGATCCACACAATGATCACATTGTCCTCTTGTTTCCCTAGTATGATAATATTAGTTCTAGGATGCTCCCAACAAGAGCTCCCCCTTTTATTTTAGCAAATGATATACAACTTGAGGGGGCCTAATGGTTAAGAGCATGTGTTTCCTACTATGAAGTCACAGATTCAAAACCAGAGGGGGGGTAGAGTATGTATGCCTTCGTAGACTTAACATTCAAATTGTTGCATGGAGGTTGGTCCCTTGTCCCACAAACAAGGGGGTCTCATACACAAATTTGGCCCTTGTCCCACAAATAAGGGGGTCTCACACACAAATTTGGTGTCTTTTTCCACAAACAAGGGGGTCTCATACACGGATTTGGCCCTTGTCCCTCAAACAAGGGGGTCTCATGCACAAATTTGGTGTCTGGCTTGGCCGTGACCTTAAAAATGGATAATAATAATAATAATAAGAAGCAGAAATATGTACATGAAAAATAAGTTTTACAAAATTATAAATCAAATTGTAAATATTTAATATAAATTCATGGTTAATATTAAATATAAATCTCATAGTTAATATTTTATCATGACTATAATTTTATTTACATTTTAGGTTTCACACATATTTTCATATTTTAAATATATTGTTTAAATTTTGACTGAGACAAATTACATAAAATTAAAAAAGATAAGATAAAGATAAAATAAAAAACATAACATTAATAATTATAATTATGTATAATCTCTTTTAGAGTGAAAAGAGTTTTGATGTCTCTCAAAACTTAGTGAATTCAAAGTTAAGATAGATCTAAGCTGGTAATAGAATTAATTTTCTTATATCATAGAATTCCCTGATAGTAGTTTTGTTTTTAAAGTAACGCTTATTTAATATAAATTATAAATATTATTTTAATATTAACCATAATATAATATTCAGTTAAAATTAAATTTACTATTTATAACCATTCCTATTCTAGTTGTAGTTTTTATTTTCAAGGCAACATTGTAATTACAATAATGATGAGTAAATATTAACAATGTTGTACTTTTAATATAACAAAATATAAATTAATATTCTATTAAATTTAATTTTATAGTTTTCTGGGTACCAACAACTTTGCTCTATTCCTTTGATTAAGAGGGAGTAGATTTTTTCTTGGAAAAAATTATAGTTTACATTAATGTAGTCTTATAATCGGACAATTATGATCAGCCCTCTCTTAGCAAAGTTATATGGTATTATTTTGGAAAAGAAGTTAAGCATATGGCTTGAAAGTGAAGGTAAGTAGGCTAAAGGCCAAGCAGGTTTCAGAAGGCATCGCTCAACAATAGACCACCTTGTTACGCTTAGGATCATTGCGGAGGAATGTCGTAATGATAAATCCAATTTATTTTGTTGTTTTGTGGACTTTAGAAAGGCTTTCAATACGGTTCCAAGATACAAACTTTGGAATAGATTAGAAGAACTAAAGGTTCCTCTCGAGTTGAGAGTTGTTGCTATAAGGTTATACGAGAATGTAATTGCCAAGCTAAAGAGAAATGAGCAGTGGTCAAAAGATATTAAGTGTAACATCGAAGTTAAACAAGGTTGCCCCCTCTCCCCTACCCTATTTGGAATTTATATCGATAAGCTCAAAGGCTATTTAGAGGAAGCAGGACGTGATGGCATGATTTTAGCTGGGATAGTCATCATCCTTCTTCTCTATGCTAACGATATTGTTCTTTTGGCAAGGTGCCCATATGATCTTGATAAGCAACTCAGGCTTCTTAAGGATTTATGCTCTACCATGGGTATGACTATTAACACTGACAAAACAAAAGTTATGATTATCAAATCCAAGAAGGACACTTAAAGCTAATTTTATGTATGACATAAAATAACTTAGAGAAGTGTATCCTTACAAGTACTAGGAAATTTGGATATTCATCACAACTCAACTGGCACCATAGCATTGGATAAAAGGGATTAATTGGCGGGTGGGGCTAGCTTATTTTGGTCTTGAAAATAATTGTAAAACAACAAACCTTGTAATGTGGGATAAAAAGAAGTTCCTCTTTGAAACTTTAGTCACTCCTGTTATCTTATATGGCTGTGAGGTTTGGGGTTGCAACATATCCAGAGAATCGTGGAAAAAGATTGAGCAAATCCAGAAGCGTTTTATAACCTAAAAATTAAAAGTAATACACCCTATCCTATTCTCCTTATAGAAGCAGGTATTTCCCCTATTGAGAACCTAGCTATGATTAGGTTTTTGCTCTACAAGCACAAAATCAATAACATAGACGATCATAAACTTCCTAAGCTAGCTTTAAATTCTAGCCAAAACCACCTAAGGCTCAATCCGGGGTGGCATAAATACACAAGGGCCTGGTTAAACTATTGGGAGATCAACGAGAATGATGCATTGAAAACATAAATAACATTAAAGATATTGTTACTTCTAAGTTCAAAGAAAAAATGTGGTGTGAGAAAGATTTAGCGGCTAAAAGAAAATTAAGCTATTATAAAAGGTCATCTAACCACCCTAGAATTATCAAAAGTATCTCTCCTATTTTAACTAGCGTCAAACAAGAAAATTAATATAGCAAAGATTAGAATGAATTCTCATGAGCTCCATAGTGAAACAGGTTGTTGGGCAGTTCCTAAAAAGCCATGGATGGAAAGAATCTGCCATATATGTGAGAATAGGAACATCGAGGATGAAAACCACTTCCTCTTAGAGTGCCCCACGTACAACCACATTAGATCTCAGTTTCACAATGTTTGTTACAATACTGACCTTCCTAGCCTTTTACAATGTGAAAATTATAGTGAGCTGAGGAGGCTTCTCTCAAGTTTTTTGACCATAGGAATAAAATCTTAAATCAAAATAAATGATTTGTTTCTTTAGGTCCGATAGACCAATGTTTGGTCTCAGCGGACATTAACCATCATCATCATCATCATCAATGAATAAATATTTTTAATAAAATTGGATTAAATTTATGAAAAAAATATATACATTTTTACATTAGTTTTGTGTTAATAATATTTTTAAAAAATTTGACTAAAATCATTTTGATTATTCAATATGTCAAAAATATTAATATTTTAATTTAAAAAAAAAATAAAATTATTTAATTATATTTTATTAAAAAATAAATAATTAAGAGTGTGTTAATTTTCATTTAATAAAAATTTTATTAATAAATAATAATTTCTAGTCAAAATTAATTGTTAGATTCTAACGTCCAAAAAATAATTCTTGATATAGTTATCTCTATTTATTCTGATGCCATGATTTGATTTGCCATATTGTTTTCATGAAGAACAATGCTAGATGGTTGGAAAAGCCTGGAGAGATGAATTTTGGTGTGATTTTTTCCTTAAAATTTCTAATAATCAAGATATAGATAGCAAAAGCCTAAATTCTCATAAAATTCTTTATATTATGTTAATATTATATAATTTAGTTATACTAAAAATAATGAATTTTGATGTGATCTTCTCTAGAAAATTTCTTGCAATCAAGATATGGATCACAAAAGGCCTAAATTCTGACAATGTATATGATCTACGAGGACAAGATAAGAATAAGGTTCATGACAAGCTAGTTAAATTTAGGTGCATGCGAATTATATTTGACAGGGTCATAAATTAGGTAAATGATTAATTATATAGTAAATAACCATTATAATAAAATATATTTAAGATATTATTCTTAATATAATAATTTATGTTGAGTTTAGATAAAGAGATAGAAAAAACTAATACCACCCAATAAGCATGATTAAGGAATTAAAAAAAATTATAATAAAAAAAAAAAATTTAAAATATTATTTTAATATACAAATTATGAATGATTTGGACTAAGGAGGACAAGCTAATAACTAAAAATAAAATTTTAAAAAAAGACCAAGGACTAAAGAAGGGAATTTACCCAATCTTCACATCAAAATGCGGCATCGGATATATAAATGATAAATTAACAATGGCAAAAAATATAAAATAAAACTAAAGACAAAGAGCCATAAATAAAATAAAGAAAACTCAAAAAATATATAAAATCAAAATTCCATCCAAAAATAAATAAAACTAAAGGGACAAAAGGCATCGGATATATAAAAGATAAATTACTAATGATAAAAAATATAAAATAAAGCTAAAGACAGAGGGCCATAAATAAAATAAAAGAAAAATCAAAATATATAACAAAGAAAGTGGACCAAAGATGAGATCCTAAATCCTTGGACAAAAATCTAAAAATAATATTAAAATTATTCAATAAAAGCATAAGATTAAATACAAAGGGAAAACAAAGAGATCAAAATCAACCACAAGGATAAAGAAAGGCTCAGAGGAAAGGGCAGAGATCCAATGACTGTTGATTTTCCAATCATTATCCTATTAAGATTGATAAGTTTCCTTTCAATTTCAATGGCCTCCCTAAATTTTCGATGATGAAAGCGAGCAATCTTCACAATAACCTGGGCCTCCTCAATGCATATGTGATGCTTCGTCTTATCCATATGTTCCACCAAAGTGGAAGCGGAAGAGGCGGGTCCTCCCATGCTTCATGTCAGTTGTGCGCTCATTAATTCTTGATGTCAGTTGTGTGATCGTTAATCCTTTGATTTATAGAGCGGCATGTTTCACCAATGTATGAGGTTCCACAAGAACAAGGGATAACATAAACACCCTTCATATCCTTAGGTTCTACCTAGTCCTTTACATGCTTTAAGGAACTACATATTGTGCTAAGAGGCCTAAAGGATGCTGAAACATTATGCTTCCTAAGGTCCTTTACAAACTTTAAGGAACTACAAATGGTGGTAAGAGGCCTAAAGGGTGATGAAACGTTATGATTCCTAAGGATTCTCTGAGTGGTCCCTTAGATGAAAGGGAGATCCGTCCCTTAGATGAAAGAGAGATCCACCCCTTAGAGGGGACTTTCTTAACCTTAGGACCTTGGCTAGCTTTAAGGAAAGCTTTAAGCCCTTGTATATATTAAATGTTAATATTATATAATTTAGTTATTAATCATTATATTAAATTTAATGTTGTAATTTTTCCAAAGGTTTAATTACTAATTTCAACGAAGATTGTACTACAATATTTGGATGATGACAAATTTGAATGGTACTGCCCTTCCTGCATTTGTAGGGTTTGTTTACGTAACGAGAGGGACGAGTGTGTTATTCTCTGTGATGGCTGTGATGAAGGTTATCATTTCGACTGTCTCACTCCTCCTCTGGATCACGTACCAGAAGGTGACTGGTATTGCCCAAACTGTCAACCACCTAAAGGGGCTTAGCGCAGGAAACCCAAAAAAGATGCAAGCATGAAAACGAAGAAGATTTGAACAGATTGTACTGTTTTTTTTAGTAACTCCAAAGCTGGAGAGTTTTTCTTATTATGGGTCTAGTTTTAACTTTGTGAATTTCATTGAGTTTGTATTCAAGTCCCACCAGCTCGAGGTCAAAATTAAGATGCTCTCTGCAGTAACTGTGTTCTCCTGAATTCATTGAAACTCTGTAGCTGGGTACTCAATAAATAATACTATATTGGTGGCTGATCTAATGCACAACATCTCTCTTCTACGTTTTTCATTAATGGGTGTTGCATGTGATTCATATTTAAACTTCATGACTTGTGGATTTTATTGATAGGGTTTGTGTTTGGTGGAGGTTTCTGTGTTCCAATTGAGATTCTATAGTAAGTAATAGTTCTTTTGATTAGATGATGAAAATAACTAGTTGATCCATTGATTAAAGGCAATACCAGGATTTTTCTGAACAACCAATTTGGGAAAGATAAATATGTTTTTTGTTCACAATAACAGAGTTGCATATATTCTGTTTTTGTTTGGTATGATTTTCGGTTGTTGAAACCTGTACTGTTTTAGTCTGGTATGAGTTTCGAATGTGGAAACCTGCACTAAAGGTTGTTGAATCTTTTTGTGACTAAAATTCAGATTCAGTTTTAGTACTCGGAAAGAATTTGCTCAAAATTTGTTTACGTAACGAGAGGGACGAGAGTTGCATATATTCGTTTTTGTTTGGTATGCTTTTCGAAGGTTGAAACCTGTACTGTTTTAGTCTGATATGAGTTTTCGAATGTTGAAACCTGTAAAGGTTGTTGAATCTTTTTTGTGACTAAAATCAGATTCAGTTTTAGTAGTCAGTTGCTCTAACAATTGCTCTTACAATTTATGGTTTTAGTACTGGGTTGCTATTACAAGTTATGGAAGTTCTGAAATGACCATTAGATGGAAAGATCATTGATATATGGCATAAGAACATTAAAAGTGTGTTTTCAATGTTTTTAAATTGAAATCATTAGGCTCTGAAAAGACCATTAGATGGAAAGATGATTGATATATTGTATAAGAGCATTATTCTTTGAGTGTTTTAAACAGAAATGACTATTATTTCTCTTTGGGAAAAAAGTTGACATTAATACTTTTATATATGTGTGAGAGAAATTCCTGAAGTCTTTGAAACCCTAAGTTTCCAAAATTTCAAAAAAAACTTTGATATTGATACCCTACCAAAGTCATATATGCTAGTTTGGGTACTCATTTATGGTGCTTGAGATTGAGAAGCATAATATAAGAACAATGGCTTTTATTTAAGTCCCCACCTATGGTCAAGGGTTCAAGACCTATGATGCCATATGATTTGAATGCCAAGACCCCATAATGGTTTTCATATACAATTTGAATGCCAAAGATTTCATAATGGTTCCTATTCCAAATTTTCAATTTTTTTTTTGATATTGATACCATACAAAAGTCATATGTGCTAGTTTGGGTACTCATGTATGGTGCTTGAGATTGAGAAGCATAATATAGGAACAATGGCTCTTATTTAAGTCCCCACCTATCCTCAAGGGTTCAAGACCTATGATTTGAATGCCAAGACCCCATAATGGTTCTCATATACAATTTGAATGCCAAAGACCTCATAATGGTTCCTATATACAATTTGAATGCCAAAGAGTCCCTATACAAATCTTGTGGTTTTTGAGTGTTGTTCATGGTTCTATAGATCGTTAAGTTTTAATTAAAGCTTAAGGATACCATTACCCACCAATCAATAATGCACAAATCATATTCATGATACTTGTATCACATTGAGAGATCAAACACCCCTTGCAAAGTTCTTGTTTTTTGGCTGAGGATATGTTTAAGTCTCTTGAGTTATGTTTAAGTCTCTTGAGTTGAAGAAGATCCAAGAAGATCCCAAGAAACTTTTTTTGATTCTTTATTGTGCCCTCCACTTCTTTTGACATTCAAAGGACTATTTTTCTTTATGTAACAAACAAAAGTTTTTTAGACCCTTTGAAGTTGATGAACATGAAAGTGGAAAGAACATTTTAAAGAAATATATTTCTTGATCAACCATGGACAATTCAAAGGAATATTTATTTGAAATCAATGAATTCGTCAAGCAATATGAAGTGTTGAATTGGATTTTTACTTAAATAATCAACTAAAAAGCTATAATGTAGGTAGCCAAATATACTCTATATTATGTATTATATTTTACATGAGAATATAGTTTTCAACTAGAATAAACTCATACTTGGCTTTTTCACTATTAGTTGTAACCGGTTGTGATATTATAATCCATTCTTTAAATTTTAAATGACACTTTTTTTAAAGTAATTTTGATTCATGATACTTATGATGTGAGGGTACACTTAGTATTGGACAAATATTTTACATTCTATTAAGTAATAGCAAGGCTTTATAGAAACGATGATTTTTTATATATTAGTATATTTGATGTTTGGCAAAGCATCTCACATTTTAGACATACTTGTGATAAGTATGATTATATAATTGTAAATAAGATTGATATTCACCATCTTCTTCTTGTTCTTATTTAGTTTAGTAATATGAGAAAGAAGTGTTGTAGTGATTATAATCTTTGAAATATAATTATAATAATGTCAGTTTCCTTAATCATATGAATCTAACTATATATATACTCTATATATTATATATTATGTATTATACATTACATGAGAATATTGTTTTCAACTAGAATAAACACATACTTCACTTTTTCACTATTAGTTGACGTAACCCAATGTGATATTATAATTTTTATTTTTATTTTAAATAACACTTTCTTTTAATTTTTATAACCATAAATTTGTTTCTTCTATTTTTTTAATCTTATTTTCTTTTGATTTTTCTAATCTTATTATACTTGCACATTCATTTTGCTTTGACCGTGTATTAGTTTGCCTTTGACTAAAAATTTCTGCCATTTATCCATAGTTTAATATTGTGTATTAAATTTTTGTTATTTTTATTATTATTTAAATTTATTTATTTGTAAGATAATTGGTTGAGACCTAATAAGAGTTGTTTAGTAGCTTCCATTTCTATTAATTACTAATTTATTGTTTTAAGTTTTTTTTTTTTTTTTTCCTATTATTCCATTTTCATGAATTATAGTTATTAAACCTATCTTTAAATTAGAAATACAATACCCATTTGAAATATATTTTAATTACGAATACTTGTAATATGGGTTAGTAAACGAAAATAATTTTAATGTAATAAAATGCGATGGAAATGAATAACCAAACTTGATGGTTATACTCAAGTTTTGAAAAAAATAACATAATCAAGGTAGGTTTAAAATGATTACTACGCTCGAAAAGTGGAAACAACCTTTTGGGCGTGTCCTGTAACATGAGTCTCCTTCACATTAGTTCCATTTCAAAACCACTTTAGGATGAGCTCAAAACCACATATAGATGGTGTTTTTCCATGGTCAGTTCTTTTTCGAACTACATCACGCACGACTGGGACGTGCTGTGACCGATAAACAAAACAGCACTTTACAAGTATGTCCCCATCATTTTTGTTGAACCAGATTCTCACGTGTTTGCATGCTAAAAGTGATTTCTGGTTATAATACTCCCTTTGTTGGCTGGTTTTGTATTAAAACTGATATATTGTAAATTATCTAGTTTTTTCTGGGTTTAACTCATAGAACGGTCTTCATTATCTCTTTGAACTGTCTAGGAATTGAATTGTTTTTGCTATTTGCTCGCTAATTGTGATTTTTGGGTCCCCGTTCGTTTGCTAGGTTTTGTATTAACGCTAAAATAATGTGATTTTCCCTGTTTTTCTGGGTTCATCTCATATAATGAAAAATTTTATCCTTACCTTCCTTGAATCCCCACTCTGGGAAATACTGCACATTTTCATTCTTATCTGTATCTCATATACATTCTTTTGTGTATCATCAAACTCCATTTCTTCCCCCCATCTCCCAGTTCACATGCTCATCTAGAGTGAATCTTGCTACACTAGATTTTTCGTTCTCGACTTAGAATGTATGCATACTACTAGCTATAGCACTCTTTTTCTCCATTGGAAAACAAATTTCATAATCTCTCGGCCTTGCCACTCTACATGATTCAAAACCTGTTCTTGTTGGTGGACTCTAGTGGGACGCTGTTGTTGTTGCTGCTGTGATGACAGCTATTTAACACAAGCATAATAACTCCACATTTCACCTCCCAGCTGTATTCTGCATATCCGCCATTATTCCTATATCCATCCTTTGTGCCCTCTCTGCGAATTTCTCCAGCATTACCCTTTCGGAATCTGGCAATTTTCAAAAAATCTCGACCTAGTACCTGACACGTGGATTATGTCTCATGTTGGATCTCTCTAATATCTCTGACTAGTCAGAGGTGATCCTACTTTGCAGACCTCAAATCTCCCCTTCTAACCTTCAAAAAATTTTATATTCTCTGCTCCTTATCCCTATTAAATTTCCTGATATAGCATTATTATATGGTGACATCCATATAAGGCTTTTTTGCATTCTCCAACATTCAGGCATTGGGACGTCCTTTCTTCTCTCCGGGGGAATTCCTAGACATTCCTTATTCAGGAAGGATCCTCCTTCTTCATCCTCCGGACACATTGCTTCTGCGACACCCTCTTCTCGCAGTTGTATTCATCCCTTCTATGCTCTCCATGAATCATGGTGATGACAAACTCTGACATCGCTATCAATGACGACCTCATCCACACAACCATGGACATCGAACGATCATTTGGCATGACCTCATCCGCCACATTAATGGTCGACTAGACTCATGATGGGCCCACTACTCATGCCAACTGTGCGGTCGACTGGGATTCGGGGGGGACCACTATCCATGCCAAGGAGGCAAACACCCTCCCTTCATCATCATTGCCACATGGCCTCAATGCGCCACCTACTATGGATGCACTTCCACACTTGGGTCACAATCGACGTCCTCGCCACCCCGCCCATGCTATTCAAATATCTGAACCTGCTTCATGTCTATCTTTTGGATATAAAGACCTCTCTAATAGAATTTCCACTCTGCAAAATTGCGCATTAGTTGGAAAATGGTATTTTTCTGAGATGGATGATCTGACCATGTGTGCTTGGTTGCATTCTAAATGGCATGTTCTTCTGGACTACATGCCAACGATAGTCAGATTGCTTAACTGTTGGTATACTTTTCATTTATTATGTCATGAGGATCTGCAGAAGATTCACAACTCTCCTTGGGTAAATGGTCGTAGCTTTCTTGCCTTGCATTCTTGGTACTTCAGATTTAATCCCTTAAGAGATACTCCACAAAACAATTTAATCTGGGTGAAATTACCAGGGCTCCCCATCGAATTTTGGTCACCAAAGACTCTTCAGGATATCGGGGACTCTATTGATAAATTTGTATATGTGGATCCTCACTGTCTGGGAGCTCCTGACAAGCTAATTTCTTGGATCCTTATCGAAAAAAACTACAGGGGTGGATTTCCGGGCCACATACCTATAATTTGGAATGATTCTATGCTTACACAACGGCTAGAATATTGAGGGATTCCATTCCGCTACTTAAATTGCCACCGGACTGGTCATCTGCTAGCCCACTGCTCCCGCCGATGGAGCACTCACCCTTCTTTTGCAATCAAGCTGCGACAAAGTTTTTGGAAAAGGAATATCTTCCAGAGCTCTGGATGCTCATCTCTCGGTGGCTTGGAAACACCCCCCCATGGGAAAAGTACTCCACATCTCTCAGGTACTCCGATCCCGCATTACCCTCATTTCTCTAAGAAAAATCAATCAATTTCATCACTTATTCATGTTACATCCTTCCCTCCTCCGAATGACATGGACCTTAACACTACCTCCACCGCTATTGATTTACCTAACCTCAACCCCGATATTCCATCCCCTCCACCAAATGCTCCACCTCAGCCTTCCATAAACAACCCTTGGACAACGACTCATACTTGTTATGTCCGGGCCATATCATCGCCCCATACCACTCCCTCAAAATCGACCTCTTTAAAGCCAAATCCTTCCTCCCCTTCCACACCAATCACATCTTCCACAAATTCAGCGGACAATGATGTGGAATTCCTTTTGCAAAAAAAATCTCTGGACCTCCGGTCCCTTACCATACACAAACCCTCGAACCCAACTTCTCCCCATATTAGCCCAACATCCAGGGGAAATATTACTGTGGGGAAAAAAAGCCTAAGGATAGCCAACACTTTCGTGGCCACCTTTGTAATTATATTGTCCCATGTCATCTGGAGGCACCCTCCCTCATCGACATTTCCATTGCCAAATCATCATCTCGGGCCCTTGGAGCATGGTAGCCCAACAAGTGACCCAAATGACATTTATTCTTTCCCTAAATATGCAGGGGCTTGGGGCGGCTCCCAAATATCTTGCCTTGAAGGAGTTATTCATCATCCACCATCCAATCATCATCCTACTTCAAGAAACTATGCACCCTGTTGTACAATTGATTGGATACTTTTGTTGATTGTTTCCAACTTGGCACATGGCCGCCATAGATGCTTCTGGGCTATCTGGAGGACAGATTGCCATCTGGGATCCAAACTGGGTCTAGCTTTGGGCTTTCTCTTGTTTTTCTCAACATCTTTCTTGCTAGTAATATCTGCAGCTTTTTGGGTAATATCCATATCCTAAATATCTATGCTCCTTTCCGCGACAAAGAGAATTTCTGGCATCGATTGGTGGATTTGGATCTCCTACTTTTGCCATCTCTCATCCTTGCTGGAGACTTAAATTGTACTTTTGGGGTCACAAATGCCACGGCAACCCCATGGCAGACTCTCTTAAATTCATCATTTTGGATCACAATCTAGTAGACATCAGCCCATCCTCCATTTCGCCCACCTGGGATAATGGAAGTTCAGGGAACTCATATATTGCTAAAATATTGGACAGGTTTCTCATTCATGATATGCTTATTGAAAGACTCATATTGGTATCATCCGAAATTATCAGCAACTATATCTCTGACCACCACACTATCATTCTTCACTGGAGACAACAAGACTTTAGAAGGGGACTGCCCTTCAAATTCAACAGAGTCTGGTTAGAAGACCCTTCCTGTGTCGACCTAGTAAAAGACACTTGGACCTTTGTTCCTAATTACTCCTCATCTCATATGGGTTTGTTTTTACACAAACTAAAATTTCTTTGACTTGCAACAAAAAAGTGGGAATGGGATAAGAAAATACATCTCAGAAGAGAACTTAGCAGGATTGATCAGGAGTTGGACGCTATCAACAAGTCAATGTCAACTCAATCTCTCAATCCAAACACCAAATCTAGAATTTTGTCCCTTGAAAAAAGAAGATCACAAATCTTGCTTATCAAGGAGACGACTTGGAAGCTTAAAAATCGGGTCACTTGGTTGAAGGAGGGGGATTGGAATACAAAATTTTTTCATAGATTTGCAAACTCCCATCATCAAAAAAGCTCCATCTGGGAGATTTATGATTTGGCCAGCACCAAATTTCAATCCCAAGAAGAGATTAGTAGGGTTGCCCTCTCATTCTTCAAATCGGCCTTCGCCCAGATACCTTCGGGGGCCCCGGAAGAGTTAATATGGGGAGTTTCTCATTTCCCATTGATGTTCAGGGAAGAGGCTAATCGAGATCTCTTCCAGTAGTCACTTCAGAGGAAATTCACGTTGTCATTCTTTCCTTCCAGGGAGATAAAAGTCCAGGTCCTGATGGTTGGAATGTGGAAATATTTTCACACTTCTATGAATTATTCAAGTCCGATCTGATTAACTTGGTTGAAGAATCCCACATTCTGGGCTCAGTCCACGCCCTCTTAAACTCCACATACATAGCTCTTATTCCTAAAAAGAAATCCCCTCATACATTCTCTGACTTCAGGCCCATATCGCTCTGTAATCTTGTCTACAAAATCATATCCAAATCTATAGCAAACCGCTTGAAGCCAATTATGTCCAAATTCATCTCTCCTTAGCAATTTGGCTTTCTTAAGCACAAACAAATACATGATGTTGTTGCCACAGCGCAGGTATGTATACATTCCATACAATCGAAACACCTTGATGCTGCTATTATGAAATTCGACCTTAAAAAAGCATTCGACTCTCTAGACTAGGGATACCTAAGGCTGGTTCTTCACAAGATCGATATTCAAGCTTGGGCAATAAATTGGATCATGGCCTGTGTGACTTTTGTTCAATTTTCTATTATCATAAATGGATACCCGACCACATTTTTTCGAGCAGGCAGGGGGCTCAGGCACGGCTGTTAATTATTGCCCCTTTTATTCATCCTTGCAATGGATGGCCTTAGCCTACATATTTCAGATGTTGTGGCCACAGGGCTCTTCTCTCCTCTAAAGCTTGGCAGAAATATTCAGATTTCACATAGTTTTTTTGTGGATGATGTTCTCATTCTGCGGCTACTAAACAGGTTTTCTTGGCCTCACTTATTTCAAAAATTTCATAGATTTGGAATTGCTTTAGGCCTCAAAATGAATCAATCCAAATCAGGTATAATGTATGATCTGGAAATTTCTGATACTATCACTTATATTGCTAACTTATTTGGTATTCCTTATAAATGATTTTCATCTAGTCTAAAATATCTTGGGTTTCCCTTAAAACCATGCAAGTACATAAATATGGATTGGAATTGGTTAGTTGACAGATATTTTTTGAAAATATCCACGTGGGAGAATAAATGCCTTTCTTTGGATGGATGTTTCACTCTCGTCCAAGCAGCGACAACAAAACTCAACGTATACCGGGCACACTTGTACCATCTTCTAACTGCCATCATTAAAAAACTATATAGAATCACAACGATCTTTATTTGGTTTGGCATGAAGAAACGAAAGAAGTTCCACTTAACTAAGCTGCAACAGATCACCCTTCCAAAAATTATGGATGGACGGGGCATCTTCGATCTATGCCGTTTTGGACAAGCACTCCTTCTTAAATCCATATGGCTTGGGATCTTTTAGATCAATATCTAGAGTGATATCATTAATAGTAAATATCTGAGAAACATTGAATTTAAAGTCTGGATGAGAAATGGCCATATTGGGAAAGTTGTTCGCTCTGCTATCTGGTGAAGTTTCACTAAAAATCAAAATATATTTATTAAAATGTTGGCTTGGAACCTGGGCTCTGGTCACCATATAATTATGGGTTGCGACCACATTAAAGGACTATCTAACTTTGTCCTTCTCCCAGACCACTT
Organism: Pinus taeda; assembly: GCA_000404065.3. NCBI lineage: Eukaryota > Viridiplantae > Streptophyta > Pinopsida > Pinales > Pinaceae > Pinus > Pinus taeda. The sequence goes on from APFE031668816.1 coordinate 21,318, forward strand.
CATTGAAACTCTTCATCGCAGTGGTATCTTCTTATGGCACCAAGTGATTTCTACTTGGGAAAAGGACATACCAATATGGAAAGAGGCTACTCAGCTAAATCTCTTCGGCACTGCTACTGATAATTGGAAGCACATATGCTCTAATTTGAATCTAGCGGGTCTTTACAGAGATGATTCTGTGGATTCTATTACCTAGATCGGTAAATTATCAGAAAATAATATTGTGGTTGCTGATGCATACTATCAATTATGTACTTTGCAATCTGACCACCTGGGGAATGGATGGTTCGCTAAATTTTGGAGTCCACTTCTTCCCATAAAAATCACAATTTTTCTCTGGCTTGTGTGGAAGAATAAGAATTTGACCTAGGAAAACCTACAAGTGAGGATCTGGTCTGGCCTTGGATACTATGTTCTATATGATAATGGTGTTGAGAACAATACTCACCTCTTTAGAACTTGTAATTTGGTCTCTATTTTATGGCATCAATTGGAGCACATAATTGACTGCCTAGGACCATAAATTTACGACATTGAACTTTGGTTGACTTTGTGGAGCAACGAAACTAGCCCGCGAAGACTCATCCCTGCTATATTCATTTGGGAAATTTGGAAATGGCACAACAACATCATATTCAACAATCACATGGAGAGGGAATCGAATGTGCTGGAGAGAATTTCTCAAAAATCAAATGATATTCTACAATCCTCCCCAAAACAGAAGCCGTCTCGGCCACCGGAAATTCTGGAGTTGGTATATCCATCTAGATTTTTTTATGGGGCTTCACAAGATCAAAAATGTGGTTGTGGTTTCATCATCAATATTCATTTAGAACTATCATACCATGTCTACTGGGGGGCTAGCTCTGGAACAAACACTAAGGCGGAAGTAATGGCTCTGTGGGGATTACTTTGGTTCACAAATTTTTTGGACATTCCAAACTTACATGTTTTAGGCGACTCCAAGGTAATCATTGACTATGTTTGTTTATAGGCTCATATTCATAAATCCTCACTAGAAGGTTGGCTAAAGCAAATAAAAAACATTTGGAGTTCCCTCAATAATCCCACAAGCCAACATATTACCAGAAATCTAAATTCTGAGGTAGATAGATTATCAAAGTATACTCTAGATTCGGATCTTGATGGTTTACATGTGACCATTAAAGTGCAGGAGACTTGGCTAGATGTTGGGAACTTCCCAATTCTTGGCTAACAGTTGGATTTCTCTATTCCAATTTTTTTTTTCTCCCACTTTTCAGATAAGATGACTTTTAGATTGCATACTATATTTTTTGATTGAATTCTGATGGCATTACTCAATATCTCAGATGACTGCTTCAACATCTATTTTTGTATTATGATCGAAGACTCTATCCATTTGATGTCTGAAAACTTATAAATAGTCTTTGAGAATTTGAAAACCTATAATGAACTTCTCAATATTTGAATATATATATATGCTTTTTCTTCTGGAAAAAAAAAAGTCGGCATATTTAAGAGGATGAATGGGGATTATTTAACTATAAATTTATATAAATTTTATTTTTAATATCTTTAAAGACATGTTTTAAATTTTTATAGCTTTATTGTTTTCATTAAAAGAACAATGATTTTTACTAAAGAAATGATGTTTAGAAAGAAAAATAACACTTAAATAAACTTAATGAAGAAAGTGATTTGCTAAAGCTCACCAAATTTTTTATATGTGTTCTACATTATATGATTCTTATAAAATAGTTATAATATATTGAAAAAGTTCGAATGAATTAGTTTCTTTAATGGATGAGGATATTTACCTCAAGGATTTAATGCTATTAATGAGTATAACTTAGAAAGACATTTCAAAGAAATTTTCTAGAATCAAAGAAGAGAATTTTCATTTCATTAACATAAGAGTTAGATATGCTTTTTACACCAAAATGTTTAATTATTTAGTAAAAGATATTATATTCATGATATGTTTGATATTAGGATATGATAATAATTGTATAATAAAAAGACCTATTCTCAATTTCTTGCATGATTTTTTTTTGAGGTCTAATTATGTTGCTTTTAGTATAGTTCATCAACATTTTGTGCAATTTGAAGAAGAAAAAACCTTTAATAAATAGTATCGTGTGCAATCATTTCTAGTTGAACAAGTAATATGTTTTGAGCTTATGGAATTATAAAGGAAAAGTGAACAAGGAGAAATTAAATGTTTATTAATGAGTTCATGTATGTAGTTTATTCTTTAATGTATGGCCACCCACATCCAAGAATTAAGATGATTACATGTTTCTCTTACAAATGAATTAACAATCCATATGTGGTGACTAGTACTTAAAAAATGATTGTACAATTTTGCAAATTAATGGAGTAGAAGTTGGATCATATGAGTTACATATATCTCTAACCCCTAGAATATTTTCTCTAGAATATCTCAGACAAAGGATACACTCAAATGATTTACATTTTGTCTCTAAAAGTAAAAGGTCAATTTTACGATTTCTATTGAAGTTTTTCCTTTTATAATTATTGCTAGAATACACTTCCCATTATTGAAAGGATGATGAAAGCTTTAAATTTTGAGGAAGATGAATTATGGAAGTATGATTCACATAACATTATCTATAACTTAAGAACTTAAATTATGTTCAACACATATTCTCACACTCCTAATGTAGTTGAAGAGAAATTAGCCAACAAATAATCTTGTGAGGAATTTATCCAAGAAATGACAAGCCAACGATTAATAGAGCAAGATATCAATGAAACATAAATAGATTTAACAAAATCACAAAGAGAGAATTTGTTCAGAAATGATTTTGAAGGTCCTATGGATCTAGATACACAATTACCTCAAAGTGAGAAGCCACAGGTCATGACACTGCCTGGTTTAACAGAAAGATATTGACAATTACATGCATTCCTTTGGGAAGTGTATCAATAACACTAGGTATATCATTCCAAGGGAAGGAAGCTCTTTAAATAATTAAAACTACTAAAGTAGGTGAAGATTCCATTACTGAAATGATTCTTGATAAGAAGGTACCCACGTAGGAAAATAAAATGTATATGCTCATTTAACTTAAGGTGGTTTGACTCCTCAAGGTAACTATCTACTGTTGATTATAAAACATGGACACAGATGGATGATTTTTAACCAAGGGTTGATAAACTATCCATTTAACTTGGTACAAAATATTATGATACTACAAGACTCCTAGTTGATTTAGACAATCTTCCTCTAGAGGATAATATTGATCGACATAAACATACAAGTGATGTGGCAGCAAGAGGTTTGATCTAGGCCTTAATTAGTCTTCGAGAAATGAAAATATGATTAGCAAAGCTAGCTTTATAATCATTACGATCTCTGTTGTGACTTGTTTTGAAGTTCCCAGAATAAGGATATTTTGTTGTAGATCGTAATGATTATAAAACTAGCTTTGTTACTGTGATGTGGCAACAAGAGATTTGTAGACCTGTTTATATGGCCTTGATTTCTTGTTTTCCTAGTGATCCTACACTTAGTCAATTTTGGAGTTACTAATTATGTGCAATTCATGAGCACATTCAGTCCCCAATCGAGTGATTGTGCACTACAAATTCCTAAGCCTTAGTGATGAGACCTTTACCTCTTGGACCTATGCATTGTGCCCATCTAGAAGACAACCTCCTTCAATGTGAATTGAGAAACTCCAGAGCACATTCATTCAATATTGTTTCTTACACTTGCCCACTGTACAAGCTTGGACCAACCCTGCCTTGAATTGCACACTATGCATTCTCAATGGATAATAATGCCATTTCTGCACCCTTGTAGTTCCCACCTACGCAATCCCCTAAGGCTCCTCTTCAACCACTGTGCACTGCATAGACATAGTGCCCAAGCTTGTCTCCCTTATCTCCTGGACTTTCCCACTATACAAAGCCTTGTCTCTCCCTCTCTTGCCAATAAGAATTGTACACTTCTAGTGCATACAAACGCCATCCTTGTCTCTTGACTCTACACACTATGCCCAATAAGGCCTCTCTCTTATCCCTTGGGCACTGTCCCATCACAGTCAGTAAATTGCATGAGAAATCAAGGTAGACAGGGTGATTTTGGGATTGATATTGTCTTGCTAGGAGGGAACTCCACTTGCAGGTACTATCATCTTGACATGGTAGATAATTTTCAAGGAGGTCATCAAAGAGAGGTTGCAAGAAGACACTTACGGAAATGAGACACAAAGAGACCATCAAACAAGGAGATAAATGAAATTTGAATTAAGACAGATAGATGAAGACCAAGATGACATGAAAGACTCTAATGCTATAACTAGACCTTTTAGAGGATGGAGATGAAGTACATTTCATATCCATCATGAAAAGTTGAAGACACAACATCAAAGAAGATCACTTGACATCAACACATTACAACAAAGTCTCATGTCACATGTTGTCAAATGATTATTGACATAAATGATGAGCCTCAGTATTGCAACAAGAATGTTGCAACTCCCAAGGCTACCAACTTTAATCAAGTGGTTTCTTCCATGTTCGACTTCGAGACATTCACTCGCATGGTTAGAATCGTATTATGGGTTGAGAGATGGAGATCAAGACCCTGGATCTAGTTTCATCAATCCAGGTTGCAAGGAGATTTTATATTCATGATTATGTTGACAGATGGATGTGTCCATGTTGTGTCTACCATCTATATAATCTTAGTTTTTCCATTCTTGTTCATTGAGTTCACTTTACTCTGAGTATGGGAATGCCTACCTCAAAGATGATTTTTGATATATATTTTGCATTATGTTCCCTTGAATGTTCCTTATAGGTTTCTGACCCTTGCCTCTGATACAATCCTTGGAATGATAAAGCGCTTCAATATTTTAAACTTATTTTTTAGACTTCGCACTTTAGGGGGAAATCTGTTACATGTTAATTTGTTGCCATGAAACTTGATTAGTTTATGGATATTTTTACCATCCATGAACATGCTGAAACCATCTCCCTTAGAAGTAAAATTAGCCATGATCTGATTCTTCAACTTGTCCTGACGATGAACCACACTCATTGGTTTGAAACATGTCGACAAAAGTATTATAATTTGATTTCCTCCGAAGAAATCTTCTCAAAAACTTGATATGGATCACAGAAGCTTAAATTCAACAACTCAAATATGTTAAGGTACATGAGAAATTTGAGTCAAATAGCTCTCACACCTTGTTAAGTTCCACATGTGCCGATCTCTCTAGCATTTCCCATGCATATGCTGAAATTGACTCTGAGAACAACACAAAGTTGTGCTCTCCCTGTAACTATAAACCTGCGTAGGTGAATTCTATAAAGTAAAAATAAAAAAGTACATTCTAGAAACATAGTTGGTCGAATATTTCTGAACTGAATGCTTTGAGGTGATGATTATTCGAACTATAACCCTCATAAGATGCATCTCCATCCCTTTTCTCATGGTAACTTAATCCTTCATTAAAGGAGGTTCATCCTCTTCTTAGGGATCTGAAACTTCCCCCTCTTTGATCTATAAAAGAACTAGAGGGTGGAGGGATGAAAGCCTAAGACATGAAACATGACCTCCTTCATCATAGGAAAGCCTAAGACATGAAACATGATATAAAGTTTTGAAAATAATTGCAAGGACTAACTCAAGGATGGCCGACGCGAATTAAGGAAAGGATTTTTGAAAAGGATTTGAACCAAGGTTGAACTCCTTTTGAATACATAATGGCACCATAATGATTTGGCAACATTTGACTCAACGATAATACCAAAAACCATGAATACTTTCAATGAGGTTTGATTAACTGTAAGGAAAATGTATTTCCCAACCTAGACATGAATGTGACGGAGCGTCGTGTTCAAGAGCAACATGCTACCTTTTAACTAATGATGTAAAATGGACATTTTCCCCAATTTACCCCCACCATTACTTGCAAGGACCTCTTTATTTTTTACAAGCTTGAGGAGGATAACATATGCTTGGACTGTAAGCTCATCCTTTGGATGAGTCCATCGAAGTATATTTAACAAACCATAAGAAGGAATGGTTCGGTCTCGTCATGCTAAATGAGTTTTATACTGTTTAAGTTTTTATGAGACTAGTAAAGGTGTAACTCGATGTCGTTTTCTTTTAAGATTTTTGAAAAATATACAAAAATAAAAACTCATTCAACTCTTTAACCGTAAAATTTTAATGAGCCCGAAGAAAGTAAAGCTTGATGTTTTTATTTTTTAGAGAGTCATAAGAAAAACAAAAGTAGACTCCATTAGGGTCTTTTTCGTCGGTTTAGTCTCTTAGGTCTGTCCTTAGAAGGGGTAAACTTATATTGAGTGGATGGTTGTTCATTTAGTTTTATGAGTTCAAACAAGCAAGTACTTAGAAATCTTTTCGTTTTGAAAAAGTATGAAAAGGGCTTCAAAGAAGACTCATGATTTTTCACTTTTCATAATTTTTAAAGAGCATAAAAAGCGATAAAAATTTGCTAAAATGTAAAAAATGATTCATCTTGACTCTGTAAACAATCTTGCACATTTAAACTCAATAACCTGTCATAACTGCTCCAAAAGGTGTTTTCCCTCTTAAAAAGATTCAAAATATAAAAATAATATTTTTAAGCTAAAAAAATTATAAAAGTGGGAAAAAGTAATGTATTTTTACCATTTGCATTTTCACCAGCTCAGAGCAGAGAGAGGGGCTTTTACCGTGAAACTTGCAGGACTGATTCCAAGCCAACCAGTGGACGAAATCACATGTTGTTTCCTCCAAGTAGAAGATCTCTGCATAACTTAGCTTTCTATCCATTTATTTTTTCATTTTAAGCTTTCATTTGGTATTTTGGGACAAAGATTTTCCCAAAAATGCATCTCGGCCCTGCACACGTTTTGCCTAATCAGTGTCACGCAATCCAATAGAATTTTCCATACAAAAATTATATGCCTGCATGGAATTATGCTAGAAATTTCTGCGCAGCTGCACCCTGTCCATAAAACGGTGGTCACACAGGCACCATGGGTTATTTTTAAAACAAATTTTGAAGCCAAAAAGACATGAAATGGGTTTCAAAAAATATTCTAATTGCTTTAAAATGGTCATTTCAGGTCATTTGCTTGCTAAAAAATGGAATGGAGGGAAACTGAGCATGAATCCAATGATTTGGTTGCTCTGGGCGATCTGGACACTTTGCAAGCTCTCAAGAATTTCAGCCTCCTGAAATACTAGCTAATCCCTAGGATGAAAGCCCAGGTAGATCTGATGACATGGTTGGTGAGGATCTGGAATGTCCAAGAATAGTGTTTTGTGATTTTTAATCATCGCCTCACCATTGATGCTAATGGCATCTATTTCTTGACAAGGTTATCTCATTGGGGGGGCGATCTTTCACTATTTGGATCGAGAGTAGGGAGAGACACCACTGATGGATACCTACGACACTTTTTTAGGAGTGCACTACCCAAAGATGGATGGATTGACATTCAATCCATCAAACGTTTACCCTTGAGGACCATTGCTTTCACTGTTTGAAAACTGTGTGGTAGTGTTGCCCTCCATCTAGCCACCTGGGCACAAATGCAAATGACCATGGAATGCTTAGAGTCCATGGTATACAAATGGTGTGAGGCAGTAGTGGTAAATATGAAGGGCCAATTGACTAGGTGCAATAATGGTAAACTAAAAAATTTTGGTTATGGTGCCATTAAGTTGCTTACCCTAGAAAGGGTTCCTATTCTTTGGCCACAACATATTCGGGAAAACGAGGGAGGTTCGAGGGATCCACGCTTGATGAGATGGGTTGCATTGATGGCACACCATGGTGGTGACAATCCTGTAGTGAGGTATATGACATACTTTTTTGACTGGCTAAGCCAACAGATTGTTCCAATCAAGGACTTTCCATATGTCGGGATAGATTATAGAGCTGACCCTGATATCCCACTTCTAACTGAAGCTCAATGGGGTGATCTAGGTAAGAATTTCTCATTTTGTCATATTTTAAAAATTTATAAATTTTATGTTTTTTTGTCTTCAGAGGCCAATTGTCTGAAATGCATGTGAAGATGTGGGTCCAACCTGACCAGCTGAGATGTGATGAGACGAGAAGCCTATGGTAGTTGTGGCAGTGAACCTAGAGATGAATGACATCCTAATAGAGTTGGAGAACAACCTTGAGAGGTTGAATGCCAACATCCTAGAGACTGGAGTTGATGACATTCCATGCACTTATCAGAGGCACGTGGTTAGGGTTCCTGTGCCTCTCAGATGTTTGTTGCGTCAATTTTCTCATGCTATCGTGGGTTATCATGAGCATCACCATGCCTATATGTTCTAGTTTCTAGGACCATCTTTTACTTTTTGGTGTCAACATTATTCAGAAAATAAAAGGCCATGAGGCCTTATGTCCCCGGATGACATATTTTGTAGACACACCCAAACTCTATTTTAATGAAAACTCTGCTACTTTTATCTATGTTTAGCTCGATCAATGTATGAATGAATATTGTTTTTAATTTAAAAATGTTGCAAATGTCTATTTAACACATGATTCACCAAGGCATCTGTCAATGTGTTTAAATATATCAAAATGTGTTGATATTCGATATAATCAAATTGCCTTTCCAAGAGATTGACTCATAAAAACATCCTTAACATGGTTGGACTCCTTACTGAATAGACACTGTTTAAATGTAATACTATAGGATGTGAATCTAACCTAGCAATCAAATGTCGGATACCAAATGTAATGACATAAGCCAATAGCTCAATCACAACATTATATTCTGCTATATTGTTTGTTGTTTGACTGAGACATATTTCGTGAATAGAGACTAGCTTGTCACTGGGTGAATAGACAACCTAGGTTCCGGAAGATAAATTCAGAGTACTACGACTAGCACCATCAACAAAGCCAATAAAGTCAGAGAAAATGTTGACATCTTCAAATCAAGTGTAAAAAATGAGATAAGTAGGAGTAGTAGTAAAAAACACTGTTTTATCACACATACCTAAACATGGTAAATAATGTACAGATATTCACCAAAATTTTATGCAAAATATTTCTTTAGGTAAAGACCATTTCTGGGCTTTCCTAAAGGAACACCATCATAATCAATCAAATCATAGGCACCTTTATCTAATATGTGTTTTATGATGTAAGGGCCATGCCACATGGACTCGAAATTCCTTGCACCTAATTTTTCATGAGCTTGATCATATACCAAGACTAGGTCACCTTCTAAATATGTATGAGGATTAATGTTTTGATCATATTGGGCTTTGACACATTTTTGGTAAGCTTCACTAGCCAATATGACATTACGACATTTTTCATCTAGATGGTCTAAATGTATAAAGCGTTCTTCGCCTGCAGAGGTAGCAGGTAATAATTCAATAGCTTCAATAGCCTGGCCCTTTCCACCCATCTCAAACTTTCTATGGTTATCAACTTTGAACTATGGAAATCAATTGATGCAAAAGCGGCCTTGAAAGCCCAGTCAGAGGGTAGAATTTCCAGAGAAAGGCAGTCCAGAAAGCTGACCAGGTTAGAAAAAGAAAAAGAAAATGACTTGGGTTTAAATGGTGGAAGATCCTTCATTAAAGACAACTCAGAAGCTTATCCCAGCAACGGAGGCTTCAGCAGAAAATTGGGTAGCAGCTTCAGCAAAGACAATTCGGTGAGCATAGAAAAATTTAACAATAAAATCGATATTGGAATGGATAACATGAACCCTAGCAGGAGCGAGGAATTTAACAATATAATCAATATTGGATTGGATAACGTGAGCCCCAGCAACAGCATAGAATTTAACATTAAAAACGATATCAGAATGGATAACGTGAACCCCAGCAGCAGCAAGAAATTTAGCACTGAATCCTGTCTTAGCACCAGCGGAGAGAGCATCGTAAGAATGAGTAGCATCAGCATCAAAAGGGATCCCAGCAGCATAGCCATGAGCCTGAATATCAGCACAAACAGCAAACCCTTCAACGCAGGTAGTTCATTTAGCGCAGAGGAGAATAATAACAAGGAAACGGGTTTTGAAGTTCTGGATAACGTGGGTATGTACTGTAGCAACAACGTAAATGGTAACAGCGCAGGCAGTAAACCTTCCAACGCAGGTAGTTCATTCAACGCAGGTAGTTCATTCAGCGCAGAGGATAATAATAACAAGGAAACGGGTTTTGAAGTTCTGGACAACGTGGGTATGTACTGTAGCAACAGCGTAAATGGTAACAGCGTAGGCATTAAACCTTCCAACGCAGGTTATAAGTCCCACAGCGCGAATGGTAACATGAAAATGAAGGAATTTAGCAGTGATTCAAGTTTTGATGTTATAAAAGAACCTAAAAACAGCGCAGACACATCAGGTTACATCTTTAACAGCGCTGTGGAAGATTGTGACATTGAAATGGTGAAAGAATTCAGCGTTAAAACAGGTCTTGAGATTATGAACAGCGCAGTTTCAAGTGACATGAATTCTGAAATTGGAAACAATACCAATCACACTGAGGATGATACCAGCTACAGCAACTTGGGCATTAACTATAACTTGGAACAGTCAGAGGGTGACACATTTAATATAAATAAAAACAAGAGCAACCTAGTGGGTAGAGAACTTGGAGCTAAGGAAGATAAGTTTGTGATTGAGAACCCTAGTATCCCTAACAAGCATGATAAGAAGGTTGTGAACCTCTCATCCATAATTCTTAACCCTGAAGAAATCAAAATTCTGAGCAAAGGGCTAGGATTTGCAGTCTCACCTAAAAACATTCCTTATGAAAGCATCATTTGCAACATTGAGAATGGGACTCAAGGTCTTTCATCAAATGACAGGGAGGTATTAAGACAAGAATGCTCCATAGCTATGTTAAAGTCCAAACGCCCAAAGAGCAGCCTGAATAAAGAAGGACGTGAGGCCCTGAGGTCTCTCCGAAATAATGATAAAATTGTTGTTCTAAAAGCTGATAAAGGTGGAGCAACCGTGGTGTTAAACAAAGAAGATTACATTCAAAAAATGAATGAACATTTGAGCTGTGGAAGTTATAGAAGGGTCAGCTCCAACCCTATGCCTAAGGTGATAAAACAAGTCAAGAAGGCCATCATGGAATCCAACCTTGAGGATAAAATAAAAAAGAAGCCGATTCCCTCCTGTGAAGTTATCCCTAGAATCTATGGATTACCGAAGATCCATAAGGAAGGGGTCCCTCTTAGACCAATTGTTAACACCATTGGCTCCCCTACCTATGAATTAGCTAAGTATGTAGCCAAGATCCTGAAACCCCTCGTTGGTAACACAGACTCTTTCATAAAAGACTCCACAGATTTTGTAAAACTTATCAAGGATAAGAGGGTGGATACGGATGATATTCTTGTGAGCTTTGATGTCGTTTCCCTGTTTACGAAGATTCCCCTTGATGAAGTTGTCCATGTTATAAAGATGAGCACCAATCCGGAAATAGCAAAGCTAGCAGAAATCTGTCTTCAGTCCACTTTTTTCAGTTTCCAAGATCACTATTATGAACAAATTTCAGGTGTCGCCATGGGTTCCCCGCTCTCACCTATTGTTGCCAACCTATACATGGAGTACTTTGAGAAGAAAGCCCTTGACTCATTCCACTTGAAGCCGGCATGGTGGAAAAGATTTGTCGATGACACCAACGTGAATTGGACTCATGGTAAGACAGAGCTTGAAAGGTTCTTCAATCATATTAACTCTATATCCCCTGATATCAAATTCACTATGGAGTTGGAAGAGAATGGCAAGATCCCCTTTCTAGACGTTCTGATTAGTAGAAAGGAGGATGGTACGTTGGGTCACCAGGTCTATAGAAAGAAAACTCACACCGAGAGCTATCTTCATGCTGACTCTTACCATCATCCCTCCCAGAAGTCTGGCGTCTTGAACACCCTAGCTGTTAGGGCCTTCAGAATTTCTGACCCTGATCACCTAAAGGATGAGATCGATCACTTAACCTCTGTCTTCAAAAACATTGGATACAAGGAGTAGGATATCAAGAGGGCTATAAGAAGGGCTCAGGACAGGGCCCTCTCCAAGCGTCCCCCTAAAGACAAGAAAGAGAATCAAGGGAAAGTTTACCTTCCATTCATCCAGGGGACTACCGATAAGATTGCAAAAATCCTAAAGAAGAAGAACATAGACACCCAATTTACAACATGTGGGACAATAAGACAGATGATGAGGTCGGTTAAGGATAAAATTGATCATCAACAACTCAAAGGAGTGTACAAAATTGATTGCTCATGTGGCAAAAGTTATATTGGGGAAACAGGGAGATCTCTGAAAACAAGACTAAAAGAGCACGCAGCTGACATAAGAAATGAGAGATCACGTACATCTGCCCTTGCAGAGCACTCGTCCAAGACCAAGCATCATATGTGTTTAGAAGACGCCAAGGTAATTGCAAAAGAGGACAACTATCACAAGAGGAAAATCAGAGAGGCCATTGAAATTAGAAAGTTTCCGCAAAACCTCAACAGGGACAATGGGAGTGAAATCAGTGAAAATTGGGTCACCCTCATCAGACAAATAAACCCCCCCCGGGACACTCGGAAGCATAAGAACATGAGAATTGGTCCTTCATTTCGAAGCTGCGATTAATTAATTAATTAAATA